>JAQIWG010000542.1:0-32529 GCA_034695025.1 Chamaedrilus cognettii
ATATCATCAATATTCACCTTCCTCCTAATTCTTCCTTCCATAACTCGCTCCAACACATTCATTGCATGCTCTAGCAATTTTAAGAACCTCAGAATGCCCAGCTTAGAACTAATAATACAGTCATGTAAGTCTTATAAGCGGCCTGCAAGGATATTTTCAGCCCAGCTCGTGGGCCGAGGTCATAGTACTGGCACATGCTGCGAACGAGTATAACTTACTCGCACTAGTTAAACAAGTGTCGGGTATCAGACATGCGACTTGGACACACGGCATGCGTGGAGTCAACTACACGCGAATAGATTCCTTAAAACGCATGCATTGACACGACCGCTGAGGGACCAGAAACAATTAACGACCAGTGTTGGGCGTTAATGCCCACAGGGAAACTGGATCCCAGTGAGCGGTGTTAAATTAGTCGACGTTCGGATTGCGTTTTCACGCCAGCATAGGAGTGTTTGGTACGCCTAGCGTTGTGATCGGAGGAGGAAATAAATTAAGAAAATCTTTCTAGGCTATTCAGTTTGGCAGAACTTTGACCTACATGTCTGTAGGAACATAGGCCTGTTGCTTGAGCGAGCCCGTGTTGTCAAATATTATGCGGCCAATATGCCAGGAAAATTTGAGTCAAGAATCGCAAAAATAGCAACGAAGCAATACTTACGACAATTTGTAACGTTTAAAAAGCTTGCATAACTTTTTACCTATTACGTTTAAATCGGTATCGTATAATTATTGAATGCGCGTAGGATTAACAATGATGCATCAGTCTAAAATCAAGAATTTGAAAACGCTAAACAACAGCCTCTTCAGCTGATATGGTACTACAATTCAATTCAATTTCCTTTATATTCCCAGCCACAGCCACAGGGGAGGCACCCAATTGCCAACACTCCATAAATGCCACACACTAATCTAATACCCTGCCTATAGATAACAGGCAGTACTGAAACCGGTGCATTCCCCGCTGAATTATGACCAACCACTTCTCATGTTCTAGCCGACACTTTCTTCATAAATCAGCGCGGCAGCGATGAGGGACACCCAACATGTCCGCGTGGAGAGCAGCGCTGTGTTTAGACAATGAATTACCCTCGCATGACACAACACGGCGTTCCATTAGACGAGCAGTGAGTCGCATTTATCCCTAATGTGTGCGCTCGCTGATAGGCAGAGCTGATGAGATGAGACAGTGATAAACTGCTTAGTTGGAAAGCGCCACAAGATCCGAGGGTCTTCGGGGCACACACCCCAATTCATTTTAAATTAATCGATTTTGTTGTTATTGTCGAATACACGCATTGCATATAGTGCATAATATCAATTCAAGATTTCTTTCGGAAAAAAATTAACTAAAGATTTTGTTAAGAAATGATATTGAATAAATTTACGGAACTTCATAACCATGCAGGAAATTTAGAATATAGCACAGGAGCGACAATTTCTTGTTGTAATATATTATATAGGCTACTAGCTGTTAGTCCTAACAAATTTTCTTATACTCCATCGTCAATGTAAATTCTGGCGATCCTTCTGATTACAAATTAGTAAGGTAAAATTGAGTAGAAAAACTGTGTTCAAGTCGGGCGAGACCTTAAATTTAGCTCCTCGACGCCAGCAATAGTAAACTAATCCAAAGTTTTGCATGCTAATGAATGATCAAAAGGATCGACTACATTTTTTGTAAATAGGCAATTTAAATTTTATTTGTCAACGTTAATTCAATCTATCTCCTCTAAGAGAATTGCATGATCGGCCCCTGCATTTTGCTATCTAGGGTGAAATTTAATATGAAACCAGCCAGGCCGCAATACAAAGGACCCTAGTGAAAGCCTCTCCAGAGGGCAGCAGTAGCGGCAGCGGTATATAGCTGGGAGAAATTAATCAACATGTGTCTTTAGATGGATGAACGAAGACAGACAAGAAACATAACAGCATCCTGCGGGACGCCCTCTAATTACACAGCTATAATAATTCAACCAGGCTTAGGCCGACCTTCACAGGATCTTGACTCTAATAGACTGAATACCAGGCTGAATATTATTTTGTGTTTTTGACTCCTCCTGGCGTCCTATTTAAGGCTCATATTTCTGGCATTTTTCAGAGTAAACAACAAATACCAAATGCATGGAAGTATATTGGCCTTTAACCCTATCCCTTACTTTTAGATAATTTGGATTTTAAATTGTTAACTTATGTTACCTGTTAAAACAAAATCACTATCGGCCTATAGCTTAAAGTTATTTTTAAATATTGGTCAATTTCCACAACATGCTGCAAAAGTATAACCGAAATTTCTTAACTTAATTGTTTAATGACCCTCATCACGGCGCAAACTTCTTAACCTACGTGAAAACATGAACATTATCAAATTAGACGACAAAAAAGGAGATTAGTTTTTTATAGTTTAAAACTAACTACCACAAGTTGGCTATTTCACTATCTGTATACTATTTTTTTATTGGCCTATTATACTATTAAATAAATTCTGAATAGACTAGCCTGAGCTGGAGTTGATCTGGAAGGGTCCCGTGCCTCCACTGATCCCGTAGCGCAGAGTACCGATCAGGTCAGGGTCCACAGTCCGGATCACAACAATGATTGTGCCAGGGCTGGCAGTCTGTGAGACAGAGCGAGCCTCGGGGTAGCTGCTGATCACTGGCGGCATGTCGTTCCTATCCAGCACCCTGATGAGGACCTGCACAGCCAGCCACAGCAGAGAAATCTAATTGATAAAAGCAATAAATTGTAACAACTAACTTTCTCCATAGTATATGGTGTGAGTTTATAACTTCAGTTCTAATTTTGTCCCTCAAGCCAAATGCACCAAAATGAATCTGTGTAGCCTATACTGCAGCAGGGTCTGATGTGCTCTCCAGTTCCTGTAAATGTTGCATTTACAATGATTTTGATTTCATTTCATGGTTTCCATATCGAATTGATGGGTCGCTAGAAAGCATACCTTGGAATAGCCTCTCTCATATTATGGATACAAATAACTTGATGGCCTTGTAGTATCAAAGAGTCGGAGACCACATTGTATGATAACAATACTCTGAACGATATGATTGCATACAGATCTACATCTCACAGCTCATTAGCAGAGCCTTGAAGCGGAAAGCAATATTTTGCTTGCCTTGAAACCCCACTAAGAACAGATTGGGATAAGTACTTGTGAAAACAATAATTACTGATGAAAATAAATCTTGCAACAGATCGATAACTATAACTTTTTGTTATTGCTGTCAATCTCAGGCAGCCCATGTGAGCTGTCTCTCATTGCAGTACTCTGTTTAATATGGAAGACCTGGGCTACTACCGCGGTCGATCTGATTCATGGTGTAACTAAGTTTTGCAACGCGCTCAGGTATTCTTAAAACGTTCAACACAAGCCGCTACGTCAGACTTCAGGTAATGACCCTGATGACAACGCTGCGCAGCATTTCATTCAGGAACCAATTAGAGACTGACGGTGAAGCTGCGACAGAGATAGATCCGCCCGATCACCAGAGCGATAGATCGGTGAGAGATGGATGCCTTCGTGCCTTGCGCGCATGAATCCGTCGCTAGGCGATCAGGTATAGACTTCTGGGGGCAACAATGAGTGAGTAATAACGAGTGCTACACTCATTTAAAAATAAAAAATAAAAAATTATAAACTACTATGAGTGAGTAAGAACGAGTCTTACGCTCATTTTCTGGGAACCTTTTTAGAGCAGCTGACAGGAGATAATAGAGCGTCACACAAACTTGGTGTTATGGAATTTTTTCTATTATCTACTGAAATACAACAGTTTTCGGATTTCATCAAGATAGCTATCAATACAATATTAAGAGCAATAATACTTAAGCGTAGATACACTTTAAATTTAATGATAAATATATAATATTTCATTTTACGAGTAAGTCAATTCAAACTGTATACAAATATTCTCTCACATAATAACTAGTCAACGCTTTGTTTGTCACAAGGCAGAGTCACTATGTAACATAAACTTTATGCTGTTCAAACTTTGACTAAACGTTAATTATATATTTAAGTCACAGGGGTAACCCTGCTGGGCATATTTTTCTGGGTTGGGGCAACATTAGTGTTCCGATCCCTGTAGGCATACAAGCGGATTTAATAGTGCCACTTCAGTCAAGGCGTGCCTACAGGACCACAGCGTTTCTTTAGACCAACAAAGAAGTTGTTGTAATTGAAAGCCAGCAAGGTATGACAAAAGCGCAGTTTATTTGTGGTCAAGTCTTTCAGTAGTTAATCAAACGGAATCACTGTATTCTAAGTTATAACAGACTACAGTGGAGATATGATTTATTCATTTTACTAAGAAATCCACCATAAGTGCACGGTTAGAACATTCAGTTAACATAATCATTTGGAAGCCATTAACAGAGAGGTAATCAGCGTTCACAAGTGTAAGCTAAACTCCATTCACAGCCGAAATGTTTATTTTATTGCTATCTTTCAAAAGTCTTCTCCACACCTGGCAAGTTTTCTCTGCCAGGTGTGGAGAGGTTCGATGCCAAGGACCTGCGCTTTAGCTGTGCAAGAAAGGGAGAGATGTTTCACAATAGGATAAATAGCGCGATGCTATCACACCGCGACCATGACCGGTGAAGCTAAAGTCAGTCAAACTTCCGAAAGCAACCTCTCATTTCCAACATAAGGTCAACCGATCCGATAGTGTAAGTCTCACATTACAGGACTGCCGCTGGGGTCCATATACTGTTAGCACGGTTTATAATGGGCAGTAGGCCTATGTAAAATGACTTGCCCCTGGGGTGCAATAATACCACATAAAATATAGCCCACTGGCCTTTTTGAAATGTTGGCGATAGAAGTCTCAACAACACTCAGCATTGGCAAAATTATTTACAAAGTAGTTGGTCTATATGAAAATATTTATTTCGTATAGAATCGCAATGAATGTAAAGTTCAAACATGGCACGTTATAAATAATCAATTTAATTGGATCTAACTAACAAATACAATAATTTCTGAACGCAGTGTCTTGCTGAATATCTATCACCTTGATTGTCTTATCACTGTCAAATAGGGCCTAGTTATTCAGCAGCGAAACTTTGTGTTTTCTTCAGGTGTCTTGAACACAACATTTTGCTAAATCTCTAATGTTCCATAATACAACACGGAATCCCACACAGAACCTGATGATTCATTAAAAACACACGCTAAGAACTTCGACCGCTATTGGATTTCAAAGATAGTAATGCAATAGATAGCCTATCATTAATCATCAACTGCTACAGTCTCCAGCTACCATTGTTTGAACACATTCGCCAAGCAAATAAGTGGAAACTTAGGTTTCATATCTTAACCCATGGTACCAAATTTAAATCAACACGCACGAGCGAAACATGTGATAAAGCGCACCAGCTGTATTCTCAAAAATCACGGATAATTAGAGCTGCATTTTTTTACAAACTTCCACCACTGCACAATCGTCATAAAAAGACCAAGTCACTGGAGCGCCCCACGGCCAAAAGCATCATTATTTTGGCCGTGGGGCTCGCGGGCAACCTTTTCAACGGTCAAGTTTATTTTCTGTCAATTACAGGCTGCAGCTGTGTGCAGTGTAGATATTTATTCACCTGGACAGTAATGCCTTCAATGCCTGCCCTCCAAGCGTAGACGGTCAGCGAACGGACAGCTGCTCAAAAATAATTGGCTGGAGTAAGTTATAATGTACTGCTAGAGGTGATTCGTGAATCAGGTTGGACGTTTGAAAGTTTAACCCCCCCCTCCCAAAAAAAAGTAAATCGAAAAGCACAAATGCCTCAATATAATTTTTTAAGAAAGAAGTTGGATCACTTTCAATGATTGCTAATTTTTCAGGTTGCACACTTTCAGGCTTCCTGGGTCCCTTTAACCTCTAGTCAAATATTTTGGTTAGAGTGCACTTTGCGACTGCGACTTTGCGACTGCGACTTTGCGACTTCAACATTGCAACTTTGCTTAGCAAAGCGTCAACTCCAGCCTCCTCCTCTACACGCGGTGAGCCTCGGCGAGTCTGTCTGGCATGGCGCTATTTGAAGCCTTTTTCATCATTTTTCTTCACCACAATGCAGCAAAATCAATGAGGCATCAGTATTTTAGATCGTCCTATACCATCTATGACTGTCGTCCTATCACCTATATTACCCCCCCTTCATTTAAAAAAAAATCGACGCCAATGCCTGCCAGTCATGTGTAGTGGGTTCATATTATTTTTGAAAATTTAGAATCAACGCTTTATGGTAGACAGCATACAAATGAGGCGTTTTTTTTTGAGAACCAGTTATACCGACTGTACACTATACTACACACATGTATGTAGGTTAGGTACATGTACACATGTATCTAACTGACTGCTACAGTATCGCAGTAGCATACTGTATTTTAAGGGGCAATAGTGTACTACTATACACAAAAAAAGTCACTGATTTTCTTTGTTAGTAACTTATTGTACCGCAGTAAATGACGCCATCCCAAGTTCCCAACGTCCTTATCAATTACATTAAAGTTCTGACACAGTATAAAACAGCGGGTATCGGCAGCAAAGATCATGTTAAAACAACTGCGGCACGATTCACGACAGGAACTTCTCAAACGCAAAGTAGTTAATGCGTTGGCATCAGCTACACTCAAGAAACCTGAAAGGTGGTCCAGCTAGTTCAACTCTAATATTTCCGTTCGACGGTGAACGGGTACACAAGCAGTGATACTGCGCGGAAGAAATATGATCACAAGTTAATGTTTTGTTGCAAAGTGGAGCCGTTGATAGGTCTGGTCTGCACAAAGTGCTGGACGCATCGATCTAAATCCAACATTCAAGGCGAAGTGCTTCGTCAGTAAGTTAAACATGCATCAGTTACTCGGTATAGCTTAGGACTAGAATTTCACAAAAAGGCCAAGACGAAGAGGCTTGGTTTAGTATTTTTGCATCGACTGGCTAAACTCAGACAGAGTCCAAGCCGCCGCAAGAACTTGAATTGTAACTGTTCACATTGGCTGTAATATATTGTGTACTTATCAGTGATGGGTGCGCGCTTCCGCAATGTAAAAAAATGGAATTACATCAATAAATATTCAATAGGATTTCAGTCAATTTTAAACGCACAGGGATAGTTAACACTATCAAACAATATGACGCATAGATTCACACAAAAAATGCATGCCAAAAAGTTATTGCTTATAAATATAGCAGGACACTTAACTATCACAATTCATAAAATGTCTAAAACCGATACTCACAGTGGCATTTGACGTCCTTGGCGATCTAGCGTTTCTATCCACAGCCCAAATGATCAGCAAGAACACCGCAGGTCCAGCTTCTCTGTCCAGCGGCTCCGTAGAGCTGATCACTCCCGACCCTCTATCTATCTTGAAGTAAAGCGGCTGGGTGCTGCCACTCATCGATGATATACCGGTGATGTAATACTCAATATTTAAGCTGGGGATCCCAGAACTATACCGAGCTGATACAGACACGACGTCCGTACCAGGCGCCTCATTTTCATAGATCAGTCCCGAGTAGGATGCCTCACTGAATGCAAAGTCATTGTCAGTGGTTGACCCAACGATGACTGTGAAGTTTAACATTGATGTTACTGGTAGTGCAGCATGGTTTGAAGCACCCACTACCAAACTGTACAAAATAATCGGAGGATCAAGGTCAGAGATAAGAGACAGTTCCCCTGTGAGGGCATCTATTGCAAAAGCCCCCTCGGTGTCGTTAAGGATCTGGTACGTAACTGGGTGGTAGAGGTCATCGTAGGCTTCGACGGCCTTTAGACAAGCAACCACATAGCCCGACGAGGCATTCGGCAGCGTCACTGCGGAAGAAGGAGCCCAGAACATTGGCCCAGCCGAACTGACGTCATCCACGACCACGGTGAAGAGTTTCTGGGTGCTTGATCTCATGTTACTTGGGACATTAACATTGGTCGCAGCTATGGATAAAAAATACACCGCAGATGAACTTCTGTTGATCATACCATTTGTCATCACATGACCTGTGCGTTTGTTGATAATAAAGCTATCACCAGGAGGCGTCTGTGCAGCAATGAAATAAGCAATCTCTGAGCTGATACCGGCAGTGTAATCGAGCGCAGATGCAGAAAATACTGATGTCCCAATTGATGCTCCGTCGTGGACATGATACACAGCTTGCTGAGTTACAAACTGCGGTGTATGGGCATTGTTGTCAGTGAGATGAAAAACAAGTGTGGCCTTAGCGCTTTGTTCCCTCATCCCACCGCTATCAGTCACTGTCACGTTGACTACATACTGGCTATGACCCTCAGATATCAGTGATCTTGTTATATAAACTTTTCCTGTCGTGATTTCTATTGAAAACGGCAAATTGACGCCCGAGGCCGGGGTCATCTCATAAACAAATTGACATTGTGAGTCAATGACTCCATCTATTGCTTTAACGGCGAAGACCAGCTGGCCTATGACGCTAGCTCGACTCACCAAGATGACGTCAGATGGCAGATCAATCAACATGGGTGCCTCATCATTAACATCTCGTACCAGGATTTGAAGTTTGACTGTGCTATTCAGTGACTGCGGTACACCCATATCCTGAGCCATGAGCAAAATATTATACACATTCCTCATTTCGTAATCTAAATGACTATCTAATAGCACATTTCCGGACAACGGATCCACGGTGAATTTACCCTCCATGTTGCCGCCCACTATACTGTATCGCACGGTGCCATTCTGACCCGCGTCATTGTCCGTGGCACTGACAGTCAGAATCACAGTGGAAATATTTGCAGATTCCAGAACCGTTGCCGTGTAGAATTTCTGCGCAAACTTCGGAGCGTTGTCATTGATATCTTCTACTGTGATAATGATTATTGCTTGAGAATTACGCTGAACATATCCGCAATCTTCAACCATCACAGACAGAAAAATACTGGCAAGACCTCCCCCAGATTTCTGAATCATACTTTCCCTGTCGTAAACTTCTGAGGTGGTAAGAAGGGCAGAGAGTGGATCGATGCTGAACCCACTGGTGTCTTCCGTCAAGTAGAATAGAAGCTCAGCATTACGACCGATGTCCGCGTCACTTGCGAGAAACATAGCAGCAAAATTCTCCGGCGGGCTTTCTTCGACAATCGCAAGACTGTACGTCTGATTCCAGAAATAAGGATTGTTGTCGTTTGCGTCGGTTACTATGACAATGACGTCAGCGATAGCGCTGCGCAGACTATTACCAATGATTGCTTTTACTGTCAACACGTACATGTCAACGACTTCTCGGTCAAAAGCACACGCAATATACAAATGGCCGTCGGGAAATATTCCGATTCTCCCGTCGTTGTTCCCATAAATTATTTCATAAACAATCTCATTGCCAGCAGATAAATTCTCAATAATTGCTGTGACTTGTAAAAAGCGTTGGTTAACTGGCATCGATTCGTTCACAGCAACTCGATATTCATTCTTCGTAAAAGTTGGCGGCTTGTCATCAACTACTAACACCACAAACGTGACGGCAAAAGTAGACGATAACGCAGGAGACCCTGAGTCCGTCACAACTATATACGCAATAAACGTATCTGAAAGGCGATAGTTCAATGACGTCACCAGTGTCACTAGTCCGGTAACGCTGTCTATTGCCAGTAAATTCGATGAATTTGTGATGAAAAAATAGCGAAGGTCACCGTTTCTTTCTGAATCTTGGTCCAGCGCCTGAGCCAGGTACATAAAGCCACCGATTGGCAAATCGTCTTTAACAAATACTGGTCCCAGGTAACTCACAAAGTTAGGAATATTATCGTTTATATCCACAACCGTTATATTTAAACGGACTGGGGCAAAGTCGGTATCACTTGCCGCAACTACAGTCAGCGAATAAAAAGCACAGCTTTCTCGATCAACAGGAAGAAGTGATATAATTAATCCGGAATCATTTATAGCAGCAAAAACACCTTTAACGTCTCCGTCGACTACGCAATACTTCAGCTGAGCATGTGGATCTGAGCTAACTGCCAAAACTTGACCAATCGTTCGCGATGGAATGTTCCGCAGTCTTCCATCGTCTTCCACAATTGTAAAGCTATAACCAACAGGCTGAGAAAACGCTATCGAACCAGATAATGCATCATCTATTAATATATAAACTGTGGCATTCTGTGCACTCAATAATCCGCTGCCATTCCGGGCCGTGACAGTGAGATTGTAGGTGGATTTAATCTGATAGTTGACCTGCCGCGCTGTAGTTATCCATCCAGTCAAAGGATTCATCTCAAACATCTCATCGGCGCCCGAGACAATCGAATACTGCAGCGCTCCATTCCCTACAGAATAAGCAGCTCTTACTCTCATCACTTGATATCCACCCACCTGCCCATGGAGCACTTTAGCATAGTATACAACAGGGTACAGAACTGGTCGACGGCTTCCTGTATAGATGACGTTAACGAATACTGAAGTCGTAGATGTTTGCTGGGGATTCAAGACATCAGTGGCGTTCGCGGCAGTCACAGAAAATACAAAGTTTGAGAATTCTTCACGATTGATAGTTCGTCGAGTTGTGATAGCACCTGAGAGTTCATCGATGTGAAACATCCCGCTATAGTCGCGCGCGTCCGGAGCCAATCTGTAGGCAACGGGCTGCCTCTCGTCGCTAAAACGTGCCGTCACGTTCACAACAAAACTACCGGATAGCAAACCATCAGCTAACGTCACGTTGTAGACGTTTGAAGTAAACAGTGGCGCCTCAAGCGTGCCTGTTGCAACTCTCACGGTGATTTCCGCAAACGAACTAAAGTTTCCGGCCGTTGCGCTGATATTTAGCTGTACAACATAATTCCCCATTAATCGCTTCTTAGTTACAACGAGTCCGGTTTGAGGATTTATCGAAAACCATCCAAGTTCGTTTCCCGATGCCAATCCATATAACACACTCGAAGCGACATCACTGCCATCTGTTGCCGAGACAGCCGTGACGTAGCTGCCGATGGGAGAAAGTTCAGAGATTTTGACTCCTGCTGAATATGCATCAAACACTGGAGGCCTGCTAGCAGGAAGTCCTACGAGAATCGCCAGGCTAGCGACAGAACTCAGCGCTGGAGTCCCCATATCGGTAGCGACAACGCTCAAATTAAACATTTTAATTCTCGCACGATCCAAAGTTCTCGTTAGAACAATGAACCAAAGTCCATCGATTCCAGTCTGCACCAGGCGGAAGCACTCCGGATCGTTTCCCCCAACGATCCGAAGCGTCGTCATTCCGTTGAGTCCGTCATCGTAATCCGTGACCGTCACGGCTTCGACGACTGCTCCGACGGAAAGAGTCTCCGCGACGTGAAGCAAAGTCGCGCCGCCGAGATTCGTAAAGGAGATGACCGGCGCGTGATCGTTGACGTCACGCAGCGTGACAGCCAGCATGACCTGGGCGCTGAGGGGCAGGGGGCGCCCCCCGTCCCGTGCCTCCACCCACACCACGCAGGTCTTCGACGCCACGCAGCTTGGATCCACATCGCCCTGACACGCGGCACGGCATCGAAGATTTGATCTAAGAGTCGTGATGACTCCGGAGGTCGCGTTAATTCCAAACTGATGAGTCGCGTCCGCCGCGATGTCGTACGTGATCGCAGCGTTCTGTCCGGTGTCGCGGTCACGGGCGCGAAGTTGAATCACGGAAGTCCCCAAGGTCGATGACTCATCGATTGTCGCGTTGTAACTGCCTAGCTCAAACACCGGCTGGTTGTCGTTTATATCCTGTATCGTGACGTTGAGCCTTAGGTACCCTGTCAGCTGGGGCAAGCCTTGATCCTCTGCTGCTATAGTTATCACATACTCTGCCTGCTGTTCGCGATCAAACGTGACCAGATTTTCCAGATACAACAGCGGCGCGGAATTCTGCGCGTTGAGCACCAGTTGGAACTTTGCCGAATCAGCGCTGGTTACTATTCTGTAGTCAATTCTAGCATTAACGCCAGTGTCAGCATCCGTAGCAGTCTCCAGTCGAACTTGAGACAAAGGAGGATCAGTCTCAGTGAAGCTAACAGAAATCTGAAGATCGCCAAACGCAGGACTGTTATCATTGACGTCCATCACTGTTACCTGAACGTTGATTAGGTGAACAGGGGGTGCAGGAGTACTTTGAACCAGCAGCTGAACAACGCTGCTGACCAAACCCTCCCGGTCTAGCGATACCGCGGTCCTTATAATCCCAGTGTTGGGATCTATACTAAATATGGACTGGTTGGCGCTGAAGCGATACCGCAGTCCAGCGACTATGGGCAGAGTTCCAACGAGCACGCCAGGGGGCTGGCTCTCGTGTACGGAGTAGGTGACCTGGTCATAACGCAAGGACACCCCTGGTGTTGTAGACATCTGACTGGCAGCTTCTTTGCATAACAGACTAAGGAACAATGGGAGGAGGGTGCTGTGAGTCAAGAATGCACTGCATTTTTTGATCGTGATTGAAAAAGCTGTGGATGTACATGACGTCGTAGAGCTGGATCGTGATCCTATCTTTGATTTCACCCACCTTCCTGGGGAGCTGAAGTGCATTCTGGTCTTTTTTTACTTCAACACGTTCACACGGCAGCGCTACTTCGTCCAATTTGCTGATTTTCATTAGTTAATTGCCATATTGGAAACATTTATGGACGCCGTGGTCGGCGTTTTGATCGATTTTAATCCTTCATACGGCACAGAGCAAGTACCCTAACCTACAATGTAGAGAACGCAAGACGGCTTTGAGCGATATCCATTCAGTCGCATTCTGCAATACAAAAATCACTGCAGTTATTTTTGCTTCATCTAGATAGGCCCACAGCCATTAATTTCCTTCTCCGATTATCCTATATAATTATGTAGCGAATGAAGACAAAATAACGGACACGCGTGAATTGTACCGAATTAAACCAGAATTAGACACGCATGAATTGCATGCAGGCTATAGCCTAACCCTATTGCTGTTACTCCATTCGCGTCATCGATGATCAATAGCCTAGTTAAAGAACACGCGGGATGAAGCCACGAGCGCCATTATAACGCTGATATTAACAGCAACCGACTCGCGTGTGCGCCGTGTAGCCTACGACACAAGAAGTCGCGAATGCTCTGGTACTGTAAACGCGTCGACGTCTCCGCGTTGTGTAGCCTAGCGGCGTCTGCAGCAGGCCGCATCACGCATAGGCCAAACACTCTAAAGGCCGGTTGCTAGACTTCGATTTGAAGCGCGATTTTAGTTCGTAGTCCGAATTAGTCAATCAGATTATTCGATGCAATTCTTTCATATATTTTCATTGGTTAATTCGGACTACAACATAATATCGCCCTTCAAATCAAAGTTTAGCAACGGGCCTTAAGCTGCATAGCCAAAGCTACTTCTGAACACTTTCACATGCCAGACTTATCACAGAATAAGGCCTAAGCCACATGATATTGTATACGTCAGGCTTATCGCGATGTCGTCTTTGGTCAAGCGTCTAGGCTAGCGTTATGGTGAGCGTAAACGTTGATGTCCCGGAAAAGTACACGTTCAGAACGCACGTTTTCTCAACGCACGTAAATCTCGTCCATCGTGATTTCGCGAACGCAGATAATAATATTATGCGGGCGTAGACGGCGCTTTCCCAGCTGCGTTCATGGCTGCGTTTCCGTGAAGTATCCTTCCAGAAAGCCACGGAACGCATGAGTGGAAACGGATGGACTGAGCGAAGGAGGGATGGCGTTTGGAACGCAGCGTCACGGGAACGGATGAAAATTGTACACGGTGCGTTCGTGGGTCTGGGAGCGCATGCGTTCTGAACGCAGCTAGGGAAGCAGCCCGAGCTGCTTCCCTAGCTGCGTAGCTTCCCTAACAACACCGTTTACGCTCACTTTGAGGCTAACTGAGCGCAAAATTAATGCAGCGATCGCTTCTGAAACGACGATTTTCAATCGCGATGTGATAACTATTTAACGTTGAATTATATGTCATGCAAATTAAGAAAATGTCACAACTTTTCGGCTTAGTATAGTGGACAAAAGTTTTAAAGTTTTATGAGGCTGAGGCAAGGTCTGTCGCTGCAATATATAAAACGAAGTAGCTGACCTTTCAAGGCCATGAATCTATCTAGGCCAAGGCTGCGCCCGCGGGCGCAAGTTCACCAAAGATAAGTACACAAACAAAGATATGTGATGCTGAATAATTAGGCCTATAATTAACTTCCAAGAAATGTCACCAAAGTCGTGAAATATTATTTTTTTGAAGCATTATTAATTATTTAAATATGACGTAACAAAGTCACGCAACACGTACAGATGATAATTAACCAGTTTCAAATAAGAATCCGTTGGTTTTGAATTTGATTTAAAATAATTTGCTTTGCATTCTGGGTAGTTCCGGTGTATTGCATTTCGGGATGAGCTGCGCGCGTTGTGCATGCTGGGAAGTTGGCAGGGTCACGACCTCCATCCATCCAATCACAATATTTGTTTACATTTGTAACATCGCCCTCATTGGTCTTATCGCTGCTATATTTAATGTGAGCTGCCCATTTATTCAAGTCAATGGGCTGAGGCTCAACCGGCTCACACTTTGTCGCCCGTTGATTTAAGGAAAAAATGTGGCTCAAAGGTCTACCAACGAAATTAGCTATGATTTTTCAATTTATCACATGCATACATTCAACCAATGGAAAAGCAAAATTTATTAGTTATATTCCTGTTAAAAGTGATGGATAATGGCGAACACACATTTTGCGATACGGGATTACCAATGGATGCTCTTCGAAGCCGCCTCGTTGAGCAAAAAAATTGCGTTAAAAAGTGTTAGTATAAATAGTATATATAGAAAGTAGTATATAATAGAAAGTTTTCATACATAAGAAAGAGCGCTGACAGAGATTCTAATCGGTATAGATTGTCTAAAAAGCTAAGCGACGATTTAATGGGGGGGAATCGTTTCTCCCCCGCTCCTCATTATATTTTAGTGGCGCTGATATTGGATTGAGGGCACGTTTTATTCACCAAAGTTCAGGGCCGTCCGCCATGTTGGATTGGCTTAATTTTGTTGTTGTTTGTTCATTTTAATTGTACACGTAGAATCATCGACAAACCGCGTCTAATTCACTCTTTATTCACGATACCCGACTGTTCACCTAGTGGGTATTGAATTCTAAATTATGAAACCATGTTCTATTTAATTTCATGTATAATTTATGCAGTTTAATAGTTGTAAAAGTGAATCAGTAGCTTGAGGAATTGGGCGTGTCCTTCTTTGCGATTTTTATTTCTTTTCGAATTTCTTTTTGATGATGATGAAGACTAAATGAAGCGAAAACGGCAGGCCTAATGCTTTAGAAGTAATAGTGAGAATCAATGAACATGTTATTGATTATGCGCCGTTAAATCTGGCTGATACACTGTTTTGTCAGGTTATTGATTCAATGCTTTGTTCTCTCTGTTTAGATTCTGCAATTAGCCATCACCTCTATGTCAAGAAGAGAGGGTGGGGGTGGTAGTTCTGGCTCTCGAGCAATGTCTCATCCAATACCGCAGGATAAGGTAACAAACATTGACTATCAATTCCTAGTTATAACTTATACATGTAGGCCTGAACTGTGTCTGCTAACATGCTGATTTGGTCGCTTTTCGAGTACGGTACGGTACTAGAATTATGCTATATTTTATCCTTGGCTGTTTAGATTTGTGCAATGTTCACTTTATGCTAGATTTCTGTTACCTTTTGTGCCGCATGCATGCATCTTTGATGTAGGCCACGGTTGATGCAATGGTTGCTTGATGCTTCAGATAAATATGAAGCTGATCCTAGTGTCGGGCAAGACTCACGAGTTCCTGTGTCGACCGAGCGACTCTGTGACTGTCATCACACAAAACGTCTACGACAACTGGCCACCAGGTATCATGACAATTGGCCCGTAGGTACAACGCTGGCCCTAGGTACAACGACTGGCTCCAGGTACAACAGCTGGCCCCAGATATGACAACATGCCCCCAGGTATGACAACTGGTTCCCAGGTGCAGAATGCGTCGAGATTTGATTTTTTACAGGTCTTACCCTTGAATGTAGCTCATTATTGACTCTGCAGTCCGCGGTCTCGTTATGTTGAAAGGCTGGGCGCCCCACTAAAACTTTCTCTTGTAAATGTTTGATGAGGTTGCACTGTTTCTTGGGGTGAAAGCGATGCCATGCCAAATGCATTTGAAGGCCCCTGCTCATATGCTTTCTGGTTTTTGTTGAAATTGTGAAAATTTCTTATTTTTGAGTGAACAGTTTCATATCTGCAGCTTAGTATATGTTATGAGCCGATGTATTTGGTTGTGTTCAGAGTGGACTGATGAGGAGTATCCGGTGACGAACATCCTGCGACTCATATATCAGGGTCGATTTCTCCACGGAAACGTTACTCTCGCCGGTAAGCAAGGCTACCAGAGCCTAGAATTTTGAATATAAATGAACCAGAATTTTTCGTTAGATAATAGAATGCGAGTATTATTTGCTGTAATTAAACAAAACATAGGTTATTCAAGAACATAGTATTTAAATGTTTGAATGTCATAAATTTCTGTATTGAAACTAGCAATGTGTTGATGTTGATTCTCGAGCATGAAGATTTACTTATAGACTTTGGCACTTGAGTAAGTGCATTGGGCTCTAGAAACTAATAATGTCTACTGAGTCTATTCGCTGATTTCTTGATGAGCGTTTTATTGTAGTTTATATAACCCTCGTACCCTTGTTCTGGATCAGAAAATATCTCTGATTTGAAAGCATCTCTGAGATGTGAATATGTTTGCTTTATCCCAATAAAGCAAACATATTCACATCTCAGAGATGTTTTCAAATCAGAGATATTTTCTGATTTCCACACTGTCCGGAACCGCATTAAACTTGCCTAGCAACGTTTCTGTGAATTTATAAGTGGCATGATATTTTTTTACCGTATTAATTAACTGCTTTTGTAATTAATATACGGTAATGTGTTTGTAGTAGAACTCGGCAATGATTAGCTAGATTGTGTGATGTTAATGTTTCCTGTGTGCACAGGTCTTCAGTTGCCGACGGGCAAGACGGTTGTGATGCACCTCGTCGCACGCGAGAACCTTCCGGAACCCAACAGTCAAAGTAGGTCAACCAATTAAACGCTGCGTCGTCAATGGCTTATTACTAATGAATTCGGTGTGGTGTTTTGTGGCCGCATTTGAAATTAATTTAAAATTTACTATTCTCAGAGCACAGCAATTGTGTTGAAAATGTTGCATAATGAAATTGATGCTGAAGTCTTTAAGTTCTTTCTGAATCAGTGAGCTGTTGGATCTAAGCTGTGTATGACTGTTTCGATATTCGGGTCAGCTAGACGAGTGTTTGTCTGACCCATTTAATATAAATGTTAGCTAAACTAAAGTGCTGTGATGTTGTAGGTCAGCTGAAGAAGGACAAGGGTGTCACGGAGGGCGCTTGCTCAAGCTGCTGCACGGTTCTCTGACGTTTTAGACGTTCCGCCGACTAACGACCGAACCAGGACCGGGCGAATGCTGCGTCAATTTGTACAGTACTGACGACGGATGTTGTCTTAGCGCCTGACCGTGACTGCGCGCTCACAGCTGGACAGCAACAAATGAAACACTTGATCAGTGACGCAAAACTGTTTCATTTTTAGGGTACAAGTTTGATCTGTGAAATATATTCAGTGTTGCTCCTCCAAACAACAACGACAATTTCCGGTTGTAGCAAGCTCTCAGAACTAAATTGTTAATTTTTTTGATTGGTTAAATTTGAAACTATGATTACCAAGATCAGGACTCTACGCGCGAATAAATTTATAATTTGAGTTCTTGATTTGGGTGCCTAATCTCAACACTGGTAGGCGCAACTGTCCATAAGCATAGTATTCTTTGTAATGCTTCTTTTTTGGATCGCAGAAAGCTGTTGATTGACGTATGCATCCATGATTTAGATATAGTTTTTTCTTTGCCGTGCATGGCGTCGGTTTGAGCGTAATCAATAGCGCATAGGAAGATAGTTTCATCAGCTAGAAGCATTTGCTGTGTTCAGCTGTTATAACTTGAGATTGTTATTTTTACTTCTCCTATACTGTAAATAATGACTAAATTATCATTTAGCGAGTTGAGTATCACGCTGTGTACATTGCTTCGGAGATCTTTATGAGTAGAGCGATGTTATTGATGGCATGAGTGCACATATGTTGTATGACAAGATTGTGTCTGAACGATATATAAAGATACGTTTTGTTGCACGACGTGGCGTGCTAATAATAATAGCAATGAGAGCGTCAAAAAAGTGGTTATGTGAAGTATGGTGATAATTGTTAATAAAGCTTAAGCAGAATGTGTAAAAAATGTGAAGCGTGCGTTATGTGTAGACACTGCACTGTTTCGATCGATTGCGTTGGTGATGATATGATTCTTTAGATTTCTGATTGCCGATATAGCGTAAAGGCTCAATCTAAATGATTATATATCTCATATTATATATATATATATATACGCAGATAATGCACATCACTATTCGCATTTACAGATACTTTGGATATCTAACTTGATTGTGTTTGTACTTTGAATTCGGATGTGTGAGGCTAGCTTCAATAGGGTTTCTATATGCCTGAACAGTTGACTTTCCGCTGTACATTTAACTCACTTTTCTTTCTTCTGTATTCTCTTTTTAACGGGAAGTGCAGCATGTTATCACATGAATTAAGATTTATGAAATTGCACAGTTATTTATGAGTGACGCAAGTACAAAGCTACCGGTGTAGGTTTAAATGTTGGTTTTTTAAAGCACTTCGGCGTGTAATGTAGTGTTGAGTATTTGCACGGGTACTTTTCTGAGCACTGCGCGTCATCATTCTTAACATTTTATAATGGTTCTATTCTGCTCTCAGCTTGTACATGAGTGTTGCCAATAGTATTGTTAACCGCCTCGCTGTCTCTACTCTCCCTAGTATTGCTACATGGTTCTCTTGAGCTTTGCTTGAGAAAGAGAACAAAATTTTCTTGCTTGTCCAAAATATTTCTGTGCTTTTTTCTCAATTTCTGTTTCTTATACTTCTGGTACTGTGTGCTGTACTGTACTTCTGGTACTGTGTGCTGTACTGTACTTCTGGTACCGTGTGCTGTGGTCTGAAATTTATCAATTCTTCTTTTGTGGCATATCGCGTTGGTCATTAACTGTACGACATGGATACCAACTTGTTTAGTTCTCTCCGAATGGACATGTAGCTGCTGTACGTCTTGTTTCACGACTAATTTGCAAATGAACTTAATTTAAACCAAAAGATTTTAATCCAACTTAATGATTTGCATTTTAATATTGAATGAAAATGTATTCAGTCTCGCTGAACACATTGAGTGATACAGCAGGATTTATGGATCAATTGCATCGTGTGTCCGATCAAATACCATATGACTGCTATCGTGGTGAGGCCTCAATTCTACCACCGGTTTAATTTCAGTTTTATGTTGATTTAAAAACTGCAGTGGAACTCGAAGTAGATGCGATTTAATGACACGAAGGAGGAGATCAGTATCCTTTTCATTTTTACCTATGTTGCCAAAATGAGAATCTATTTTTGAATGATTTCTCCGGTCATTTTGTTTTGCTGCGGGGGTAGAGGGGGAGATTTGTAGTTTAAGGACCGCATGTCGTAACAGATTATTACACAGTCCTGTTCTGTGTAAAGGCCGCCACAGTCCCTATAGTCACTTTTTGCGACTCACCCGGGGAGCTCTGGACTGCAAGCCAATTCTTTGTTCTCCGGCCTGCAGGGAGTGTTTTGTAGAGGAGCACGCTATATGGTATGCACTAAATTAGCTTAGCAGGGTCGCGACCACTGTTGTTGGGTGTGAGGGCATTATTGTTATTAGTGGCAAAGCCTACAATTCTGAAGCTTCTCCATGACGTAATAGGGGACAGGAATTCCTTCAAATATGAAAATGAATTGAGAATAAATAATATTCAGTATAATATAATAATGAGTTCAGATTGTATCAATTAAATGAATAAATTAAGCAGCCTATTTTCGTCTTTAAATAGTACCATCTAAATCTTCTAGTGCATCAGCAAATCACCAACATTGAAACTCGATTAATTTATATATAATATTGTATATTATATATGATATATATAATGTACATAATATGTTATATATTATATATAATTTGATTGCCTGCTTCGTGATGTGAGCTTTGACCGGTTAGTTCCATTCTATTTAGACAATTCTATTCACTCCAACTCTGAATGTATGCGGAAGCCGCATTAAGCTGGGGCTACTCGAGTCGCGGCATTTGCTTTTAACGAGGTTCATCTTAGTTAAAGAATCATTTCTGCTCATGTATCAAGGACGCAAAGTCTGGTGTTGTACTACTAGCGAGACAGATATCTGTGGGAATAGTTTATGAACGCGCAGTATCGATATTCTGGTGTCAAGAACAAGTATGAAACGTACGTATCTTCATTTGTTGGCTGCGCAGCGTTGTTGATGAGTCAGTATTGATTAGATAGTCTGTCTGTCGTAATTCGTTGATCGCATGCTACAACGTTCGACTTGTTCTAGCCGAAGCACGTGTGGCCGAGGCTTGTCATGGTTTTAGGGCATGATTTGTATAACATAACTGACATTATTTACAACAAATAATGTTGTCTCTACAACAAGTAAATTGTCTCTTGTTGCTATTGTCAGCGCTTGTTGCGCGATCGTATCATTCATCAGTGCTCGTTAGCAAAACGGCACCGCTTTAATAGAGAATTGTATAGCCCGTTTAAATGCATTGCTAAATTCCCTAATATTTTGCGGTAAAAACGGCATCGCGTTTGTAGTGATCAATAATGTTTATGGCAAGATAGGACTTGAGTTCAGTTTTCAATAAAAATTTTCAATACAAGTTTCCATATAGCAATCTTTCAAAATACTGTATGGCATAATAGCCCTTATTACAGTGATAATTCTGTGCCGTAAATTGTGTAAAGTATAATTATCTACCGCTACAAGTATATCTACTGATACAAGTATATCTACTGATACAAGTATATCTACTGATACAAGTATATCTACTGATACAAGTATATCTACTGCTATAAGTACATCTACTCTTTCAGAGTTAACCTTGGCAGTTTGCCTACCAGTGACGAAAATAATTGCCGAGATTGATATTTAGATTAAATTGTAATGTGTACGATATCATTTTAGATTCTCCTTACTGGTTTATATGATACGTTTAGTATTGGGATGCAAATAAATCTGTATCTTTGCTACTGCGCATAAAGTTACTGTTTTAACGGCTTGAATTATAATCAAATTTTGCTTCGATTTCATATTTACTAGAAGTATTTAGATATGCAAATGAACCAAATAATATTATGTACAGGGTAGGGTGGTCAATAAAAAAGAATATCCTCACACATACCCACATTTCACATACAAATGTTAGTCGTCGTGAAATGGAATAAAATGTCAACTGTTTAGGTCCTACCAGGAACAATACTGCCTATAAATGAATGCACTTTATTATGCATCCAGATCTACCTTAAGACCATCGTATGTGAAATGGTTAGGTAGCTGTTTTTGTGGGCCACCGTTTTGCACTGAAATAAAATCGCTATAGTTATCAGTTACCCAAACCTGGTGATAATACAAGATATATTTAAAACAAAATTACAGTATCGTTGTATCAACACAACCTTTTCTCAACGGCCTTCACAAAACACTTCTATATGAATTGCATATTTATGTAATTATACAACATAAAAATCACTACAGTTTATTTCAAGCTGCAGACGAAATACGAGTACTTTTGTTGACTATTATCATTTAACTGCAGTGTATCGTTACGCTAAAAGCGCTCTTGTATTAAATATGACACGCAAATATTCATTATAGGCAAAGCATGGCAATGTTCAAATGATAATCGATATCCTGCTTTAAAATTGCAAAATATTAACAGCTAGCGACATGAAAACTTAGAAATTCACCACATAATGTGTAATGAGTTACAAGCAATGCCGCGCTAAGTAAACAATATTTAAGAAATAAATTATTATAGTTTTAATAAATTTGAATAAATGACTATAGCTTTGTCATTTTTTCAAACTTTTTAAAATTCAGATTTTATTCCAGCCATTTTCTTCCTTGTCTTGGACTGACATCTGCCATTGAGAGACAAATTGGGTAACTCCCTCATTCTCTACTCTCTCACAATCGCTGTCAGACTTTCTGAGAGTTCAGACAATTCTAGCATCATGCTCTGGAGTCTGGAGCTAAGTGATATCAAACGTAACCGTCATTTTCCTGAACACTAACACTTGAGTAAAGGCCAATATCAAGAGTTTCTTTGCGATAGACATTTATCAAGCACAACAAATACTAAGAAATAAATATTATATTTATCTGCAGAATTCTGTAGTTTTGGCAAAATAATTAAATTCTGAATGATTGACTGAAGGGGTCATTCATTATTATAAAGTAATCCTAAAAAAACGAACATAAGTGTATCACACAGCATGCAAAACTTTGTGTCCAGCAAAAGCTTGCTTCAACCCGAACCTGAGAATATCATGATATCCGATCACCGATTGAATATCTTTTTGTCATCCATTGAACTATACACGATGAGCCAAAGAAAACATCGCCTCGAAAAACTGAGAACTCTTAAAACTCTTAAAACATCTCACACACTGTAGCGTATGTGTCTCCAGTCAGGTCTAGAATTTATGGATATGGAGGGCACTTTCAGCATATGCCACAGACATTATTGTGCTCAGTATTTGACATGTCATACACAATTTAAATTTTATGCAAATTGTACAACGTTTTGAGTTGTATTTCGAAGAACAAAAGTGTGTGGTAACTTTTTTTGCTCACCGTGTATATTTCAGAACGAGAACCGATGAATGATATGCTAAGTAAAGTTTAGCCTTAAAACATGCGTAACGTTACGTCTTCTAAAACACTGCAACTGCTCAGCGTTTGAAACCAGCGTACTGCAACTACTCAGCCTTTAAAAACCTTGTGCGCCTACACCACAGGGGTAGATTTTCACGCGTAGGCCTAATGCTATGCCTGCCCCTCTTAAATTATGCGTACAATTCGCATGAAATCCACCATTTTGGCACACTACGCCTGCTAAACTTAACCCTGACAATCAGCTAAATCTATCACCGGAGTGCACCCATCAAAACTGCGTGTCAACGTTATCCGGCTGCTTTTGACTCGCGAACCCCTCGCTCCTAACGGACTCCCCGAGCGCGCTGTCGCTGCTGCTGCTCTTCCTGCTACTGTCATGCACCCCGTTGTTCAAAAACACGTCGCTGTTCACACGCCTAATATCCCCACCGCCATTCTCCGCCCCTCCGCCCCCGCCACCCCCCCGCATGACGTCACAGAGTTTGCAGCGAACAAGGCCGCTGTTGTCACAGAGCGTGCAGCGCAGCGCGCTGAACTCCTCGGTGAAGATGCTTCGGTTGCGCTGTGACTTCTTGCTGCCGTGGCAGGCCGTGCAGGGGGTGTAGTGGTACCCTCCGCAGCCTGGGCAGACCTGGGAACTGTCCACCTTCTGAGCGGCAGCGCACAAATACAGCCTTAATGTAACACCTATAAATCGTGACATATTGGGGCTTTTGAGAAAATGTGATAAAAATACGCTAAAGACCGTACATGATCCTACCTAGCTCAACAACAGAATACCGTATTCAATGCAGTTTCAGATTATATTATGTCAACCAAGAGATTTGCAGACATTTATAAATGTAAATGGCTGCAGGTTAATTTGAAGCAAAATACTTTTAGGGGTTACAAGTGCATCATAGGCTCATACAACTTTAAGCATCTTCAGTCAGTTGGGATACATTATGCATTTTGATGCTCAGTCTGCTATTTTCAGCAATTTAGAGCACGAGACTTGTAATTGGGCACCTATCAGTCATCATTGACAAGCAATTACTTGGTTGGAGGTAGAACATTTACAAATTCCCTGTTCACAGAACGGTTAGCCCTCTGTCCCCTGTAAGTCCCTTTGCAAACGGTCATGTGTGCGGGCGACAGGTCACTCAACACCCAAATGACACAACCTGCTGGTGTAGGTTTCACCGTGCTTGCATCCATGCCGGTTTTACATAGCAGCTTGCTTACAATGTACACAGATGATATTTTCTCAAACGCAATGTCCAGTATGTATGCTGTCTTCGCCCAATGATAATGAGGCATGATAAATGCATGACATCATTCTAGACTTCAATCAATCAAAATGATAAATTAACTGACAGCACGAATAGTCAATAAAGCATTAATTACTATCATAGCCATTCAAACAGCCTTATTATAGTCTAGTCCTTGAAACTGCATTTAACTAGATTTGATATCAATTTAATCGTACAACTTACTTCTAATAACAGAGAGCTTTATGGCTTATACAGCAATATAATGCGTCGATACCGTGTCCTTGATCAAATTAAATATTGGTTCGCCGATATCAGTCAATATATGCAAATGCAGTCCACACACCCAAACGAGATTAGAATGTAAACATTTGATCACCGTTATAATAATTATAGTAACACAGGCATACCTTAAATTCTTCGAAGATTTTTCGCAGAATTCCCAACTCGTTGAGTCGTTCAATTTCTTGAGCGCCCTGTCGAGCAACAATTGCAGAGCAGCTGAAGGGTATGAATTTAAAATGGAATGGGGCAGAAATTTTACAACCTAGATATACTGTGATTGGTCATATAAAATTATTCTGCATGGTCTGTATAAAGAAAAGTAGGACAGTTAAAAATGAAGTGCGAACAACTCGGTCTTGTAAGCTTACACACTTATCCGATTATCTGATCGGTGGCTGTTTGTTTTAAATTTTGTAGAAGTAATCAAAAAGATTGGCTATGCATATTGCCTAAAGCGGAAACTGAGATTAATTCCTTCAGCGGAAGCAGACTCGATCACTGTCAGTTTGATCCATATCATCATCCATTCTAATGCTAGAGGTCATGTGCGAAATACATTGATGCATCGGAGCTTCACATGAACACTGCACGAACATAACGATCCAAAAACATTACTTCACATTTCAACACTTCACCATAAAACTTTCAAAAAAGGATTCACTATAAATCTTCCACTGTTCATGCCATGCCTCAAAAGTCAAAACGCGTGCATATCAAAGCTTGTAAAAATGCTTGATAACTTTTTTCCGACTGCCATGTACGTCGTGTACAATCATGTCATGCCACTTGCGTGCCAGAACCAGACTGTGCAACGATAAATAAATCCTGATAAACTGACCCCGAGGTAGAACCCGTCAGCGAAGACTTGAGGCAGCTCGACGTCCTCGTCGTTGAGTCGCTCGACGAGGTCCCGGTGAAAGTCCTTGGACGCGAAGACATCCCTCTCCTCAAACTCGACTCTCTGGGTGTCGAGGATCTTCTTGACGAGGAGGCACTTGTCGTGGGTTTCGCGCACGACCTTCATGCTCGTCGTGTACAGCACGATGATGTCTCGCTCCAAGGCTCGGTAATCCTGAGACAGGCAATGCGAGTCCATCAGAAGGACATTCAGATTGATACTATCAAATGCTTTGGAACAATCAAGTATGTAACATTCGGGTAAGCTGTGTCATTAGCAGTGCTGTAGTCCGCCTGATACGCTGTAGTACGCCGTACTACCACCTCCGACGGCAAAAATTTAGCGTACTACCATCTCTGAAGCCTAGAAATATGAGTACTACCACCTCTGAACTCTGAAGCCTCGGAATAGTACTACCACCTCTTTTTTTAGGACTACACCACTGGTCATTAGTAATAACAGTGCAATGTGGTAATGTAAACTGTAATATTTGAGGTCCCCGATGACATCATTAGATGCCGAAACGGACTCTAAGCCCATTATTATTATTATTATTATTAATATGCCAACCCAATCTAAACCCATTTTCAACCTGCATCTAAAGCGGCAAGCCCTTATTCAGCGAACGGCTGAGTCATCACGTTGACAAATGTAAACAGATGTAACACTGCTCAAGTCTTCAAGGCGTTGAATGGAGGACATTGTCCGAGACCTATTGACAAAATATCATAACAGTAGAACTATGCTGAATATTCTATTCATCTTGCGATCCAACGTCACGGCAATAAACTAGGCTCTGTAAAGAAACACATGCTTATATATAGCACCGAGTGATCGATGGCATTGTTCATAACATAATTCACGAATTCTTGCATGACTTGTAAGAGATATCTCACAATTTTTATTTAACAGTCTATAATAAAATCACACTTATGTAATATAAAAACTGGCCGTCACAACAGCAAAAAGTATGACGTAGGAACATAGTGAAGCTGTTTTATTGCACTTAACTCTATAAACACAAAACTAGCGGAGCTAAGAAATCTCCAAATAAATAAATAAATCTGTATTCTATTGATGTACCGTATTGATCAAATTCACAGATCAAGCGTAGCCAATATTCATTATTTTTTGGTTCACCATCGTTTGACCTTAGCCCAAGTTGAGCCTAGGCCTACCAGATATGAAGAAAGCAAGTGAAATTCAACTTTGAGAGAAAATGTCACAATGCTATAAATTTATAGGATATGCGCTTTAGGCTAAGTGAACACTATAGGTGCTTATGATATCAAGTGGCCTTATGTATCACTGCGTGGTGATGGACGCGCTTAGATCTAATAGCTAGTACTGAATAGTTGTCAAGCCTTATTTTCAATAGTAGACTGCTAGGTCAATGCTCTCTTTGACTTCAAGTTCTTCAAGCAGGCCTACAGCTTCTTCTTAATCCAACGCCCTCGCATCACATGAAATCTAACGTCATCATCCACTAACTCCACTCTAAATTCTACGCCTATTGTGACTTCGTAATGCTTAATTAAGCGTTCGATTAGGCCAGTTGGCCATGGCCTGCAATAAAGCCAAATCCATAAAGCGCTTTATCGATTTCAAGTCGATCAATCGTGCGGATCGATAGCCTGCTATCACCTGACGACGAGCTTCATACGGCCTGTCCCGTAAATTAAGTCTCAAAAATGCCGCATCGACCCGTTACAAGTGCTGACCGTTTTAACAGTCCGACGTGATACTGGTTCAGAATGGCACGCCCTGGCCCCTAAATCATGAATAGCCTGCCACTGAATGTGCGTCTTACAGGTCAGCGTTAGTATTCAAGAGAGCTACTAGAAAGTGTCTAATGCCCATTTGAGTGTGTTCTTAGAAACTATTGTGGTATGCAACTACGCAAACGACCAAATTAGCATTTCAGATCTCTGCAGGAGTCGTTCTCATGAGCGTCCACGCGTGGCACCTTAACCGGACGTTTGGTTCATCCCACAGCGCCAGCTCTGCTTACCAAAAGTGGCCCGCTTGGCACTCGCATAAACTTCACGACGCCACAGTTTCTTCATGAGCATAATTATTTCAGAGTGCTCAGTATTCGCCCTTTTGTAGCCTCCCGTGTACATTTAATGTATGTATGTATGCATATATAATTCACTTTTAAGGCACCAAAAATATGTCATGCAAACGGAGATGGAAAAGCATAATTTGCTTGAATCGTAGGTGCCGGAGAAGTGCAGCGCTACATACAGAAAGCGGATTTGAAAAAAAAAAAATTATATCTAGTAATGAAAGTTTTCAGAAATTACAGGGGCGCATACACGGGAGCAAACGCTCCCCCAAGAAAAAGTACGAGGGGCTTTGCCCCTCCCCATCGAATGGAAGCAGCCGGCGCCCCTGAAGTAATACAGCTAATATGATCCATCACACCAGGCTCACCAGCCAACAACACATTAAACTTCAACAACAAATGCCTTTTAAAATAGTATCTACTTTGACAGTTTAACTACAGTCTGTTAGCTGTGAAAACTAATACAACGCAAAACATTTTCAATAGGCTACTTCGTTCACATAATCGATAGAAGATAATTAGGAATTTATTGGGAGTGGCTCTCAAGCATTTAGGCAACGAAGAGGGGGAAAACTACTCTAAAAACAAAACATGCGGTGAGAAATTATCGATAAAAAAAATGTAAACGTTTAAGTCAACCGTTAGCCACAACACAATACAATAAAATTTTGTTTATTCAGTCGAGCAACAGAGACACGCAAGCGCCACTCTGCCTCTTCGATAAAACATAAAACATCGGCTACGCGCACAGCGACAACATTACAAAAGCATTGCCTAGCTAGTGGTGCGCATGTTTAAAAATGTTATTTAGAGGTGGATTTTCAGAAAGTGAAGTGCTCAGACTTCGGGAAAAAAATTCTGGTAAAGCCCTCTGAAGAAGCCTAAAGCAAGCGCGTCAAGAAAGGTACCCACCTTGTGGTGGGCGCCGTTTTGTTTCTCAACGAACAAGGAGATGCCCTGCTGGACCCTGTTGCGCACTCCCCTCACCGTCCCCTTGTTGCTCATGATCGGCGTCTCGTTTCCGCTGCGCGGCCTCAAAAAAAACGGATGATCGAACCCTTCCCCCTCCTCCTCCTCCCCATCCACGCTTCCATTCCGCCCCTGGGCGTGGCCTAGCGACCTGGCCAATCGCTCGCCTGCCTCATGCCCATTGGCCGTCGACGTGTTGATCGGTAGATAGCGGCTGTTGAATGAGGAGGCACTGGGGCGTGGAGATCTGGGGCTGGTCATAGTTTTGGGTGAGGTGGGGGCTATTGCTGAGGGGCTTCTGGGGTTGATCGAGAGCCGGGGTGATCGCGTGCTCGTTATCACTTCCGGCCACTTTTTGACGGTGGAACTACCGCTAACTTCGTGGTTCGTTTTCGCTGTCGGCAACACCGCGTTTGGTTTGAGTTTATCTGATACGTTGTGTTGTTGGGGCGTAGGAGCTCGGCTCACCTGTGAACTGACAGCGGAAGTATTTTTTTGTGACAAATACGACCCGCTTCTGAATGGCAATATCGATGAAGCTGCAGCGTTTGCGCTGGGCTGCGCTTCGACCTTGACACTGAGAGTTTTCTGATTTGTGCTGACGTCACACGATGGCGCTACTGTAGCGGGCAATCCACTCCCTAGAGCTAAAGTCCGCGAATCCTTCCCGTTGATTGGCTGTGACGCGTCAACGTCTCTCTTTCCAAGATTACCAATGCCCGAGCATACGTCAGTTTTATCGTTCGATCCCACTGCGATGTGATTACTGTTGGAGCTGACCGGCTGAGACCTCGTGGGTTTGAGGCCTCCAAACGGAGTCGTAACGTTCTCAAATCTAACCGTGCTCTTATTCCCGTTTTCTAAACCCCGAGCACCAACAGCGTCTATCGAAGAATTAGTCGGCAAAGCAGCTGTCGAACTTTGACGATCAGAAACAGATACCTGCGAGATAGGCTTGCCGTTTGCGTTGATCTTCGTTGTCGTATTGTAATCCTTCTTCTGATAGGAAGAGCTACAAACTGCCGAATTCCCAACCAAACCGTTCGTGTTCTTCAAAGCCGTACCGTTCCCATTCGCTGTGTACTTAGTCGCAGGTCTCAAAGGCTCGCTTCGTGTTTCACTCGTGCCATTGTTGTTATTGTTTATAACGTCGACGTGCTGTTTGCATTTAGCATCAGTTTCGAGCGTCGAAGCAGTCCTGATGGTACGGGACGGTGCCGGGGCTCCGCTCGGTGTAGTTGGCGGAGCGGATGCGGACTGAGTTCGTCCGTTTGAATCCTGCGACCTGTTTGATTCCTCTGATGGCCCGTTCACAGCTAGCTGACCAGTCGACTTCTTGTCGTCATCGATGGCTCTGCCCGTACTGCCATTGAAGCTGTATCTGCCTCGCGCTTCGAACATTGTATCCAGCGCTAATTAGTTGTACGGGCTTTCACTGATTAGATAATTATGCAGTGTCCCGTTGCGTCTCTTATCCTGAGTGTATGCGATCTCGTTCCTGTCTTGCGCATGCACAACTCAACTTTAGCGTTGCAGGCTGTTGCAGGCTACAACGTAGACCTCATCTCGTATCGATCTGCTCTTTAATATCGGATTAATTAATCTAACCCTATGAATGTTTTATCAGAGTTGCGAAACTGGGTTCACGGCACTGAAGGCGCTGTCACGCTGTTGACCGTTATCGAACCCAGCTCCAAATTACAACTCGGACGTTCATTACTCGAAAAGCTAAATCTAGAGCCTATACTGCACTAGCGTATCAGGTCTGATAGACGTAGGCTTTAAAGAATAACCTGGTATGATCTATAGCCGTTTATTTGCACTGAGGCCGATAGGAGGATTCATGAACGATTAAACTGTCCAACAGTCGGGTTTTATTCGCTTGCTGTCGTTATTATTCTCCTGTTGCTGTACATTATACCTGTAGGTAGGCTTGTACTCTTCAAACTGAAAAAGCAACAAACACCGCACATCCAATAGGCCATTATGCGAATGATGTTACCGGAAATATATTTTCAGAAAACTGTTCGGCGAAAAAAATGCTGCATTCGCACACGAAATTCTGTTAAACTATGCTGGCTATATCGTATGCTAGACATTATAGGGAACTCCGAATAAGCTACAGGCTATGAGGCCTGCTCGTTTGAACTTGGATAGTTATCGTGTTACAATAATCGATCTACAAAAAATTCAGCCTGGCGCGATTGCGAAGCAATATCAGCTGTTTGTAATTGTACGATACAATCGTATCGATTTAAATGTAGGCTCCTCCAAGTAACTGTAATGTGCCCGTGCATATGTTACAGGTCAATGCAATGCAATCATCAAGTCATTCGCATACAGGCCCATTCTGTACACTGTAGGGACTTACACTGTACTGTCGGCTACTGTAACAGTCTGGCATATGATACAATATGCGATACGCATACAGCTCGTTTCGTATTCTAGAGAGTGCAGTCAGAGCTCACTCGGATCAATATATAGCCCACCATACGGGCTATGAGCCATGAAGACACCTAGAATAAGACCATCAAGTTTAACCTAGAAATTTAGTCCATAACTTTAAATTGTTATGCAAACGAGCAATCAAGGCTACAGGGCTACACTGCGCCCTCAGTGCAGTGTAGCCTTGTAGCTCTATGTAGCCTATACGCAACCAAGAAGCAGATACTTACACGCACTTAGGCACACATGCAGGCAGATTTGCCAGCGGCACTAAGGCGGCAAAGTCTCAGGAATTAACATAAATCCAAATATGGCTAAAAAAATCACCGCAATTTATTTTTGAAATTAAAAAGCTTTTTGGCCCAAATAAAATAAGATAAAAATTCGCCGACTGTCTGATCACGAAGGAACAGCATTGCGAGCGTTGACCGGTTTTTTCGCACTCAGGTGCCACAGAACCAAATGCAGAAAGTTGTAAGGATATAATTACTGAGAGTGGCAAGGAAAGTTCAGAGTGCATCGAGTAATCCATCACGAAAAAAACAGTTTTGAACGAAGGTCATTACGTTAATATAGCGCATATTGAATGAAATTTTGAAATTATGAATCTGCCCATCAAATTAAAATAGCTTAATAGTTACTGAACTTATTGGATGCGAATTGCGTGGCCACAAATGCTAACAAAGCGATAAGTAATCTAAGATAATATTTGAAACTTTTATTCGACATGAAGTGATATAACACAATAGGCCTACATGTAAAGCAGCAACAATAGCAAAAATGGATCAGCAATCAATAGCAAATCGTCCAACAAATCCATGAAACTGCGAAGCTATAACATGATATTCGCACAATATAACCTGTTTCTTATGTTAAGCAGCTATCTTAAGCTTACTTTAAATTCAACCTGAAAGAAACCTAGCAATGGTGGCAGCATAAACTTGAGTAGGCTTCCTCAGAAATGCTGATTTAGGCTGACGATAGGTCACGCGACCTCATTCGCAACCTATTCAAGTCACAGCCCTTGCATAGGGCCGATGTCATTCGCCGCTCTAAAAGCAAACAGCCGAGACTTCAGAATAATCGTACACCATACATGATCCGCGTTCGGTCGCGAAATTTTTGAGATTCTTGTTCACTGAACATTGTCGAACAATACTGCGGTCCAGTAGCTAGATCAAAGGGACGGGCTAGCGGCACACAGAACGACAATGAATAGAATGTCATCCGCGTTTGGCTTTATATTACTCGCTATATAGTAGCCTAACTTTTTGCAGCGTTATAGGCCCATGACCAATTACCATGTGCAGACCTACGTGCTATGTCCAAATGGCTGCCGTACTAAGCCGCTAACGGAGCACAGAGTTCTCTTGAATAGTCTACTTAACTATTGAATACACTTGCTCGCATAAGCTAATTGTTTCAGCCTCTGGCCTATGCATAGGCCTACTGATTGATACACATGTACTTTCACATGTTTGTAGATAAGTAAATAACTTAGGCCGTAAACCTGCGCTAACATTTATGATCTATGGCTCAAGTAAGGACTTACGATTACACCATAAATTAATTTTTTATTAACCAGACGGGTTTTCATCTTAGGAGAACCTAGACCTATAGGCTAAGCCTGGTGAAGGCCTATAGGGCCGCGTGGTTGTCTACACGCCCTATACTTGCGACAAAACGCGCGGCCTAGACATGATTCACGCCTGACG
>JAQIWG010000543.1:0-32513 GCA_034695025.1 Chamaedrilus cognettii
ACGAGTGGCGCAGACGATTAGAAAAAGTTGTCGAAAATCGAGGAAGACATATTGAATTTGATTTATGATTTTATATATATTAAAATTTTGCAACAATTTACAAGTTTTTTTAGAATAAAAACTTACCAAAAAATTATTATTTTAAATTACACAGGAGGGTCCCACTTTTTTTGCGCCACCCTGTGTATCTATTTTCTGTACTAATAGCAAATTTGATTAAATTCCACAGTATTATCTTTGAACAACTGCCAAATTGATAGAATTTGTATCAGTAATCAATATCGTTATAGACATGTCAAAAATTGTAATAAAACTTTTTTTTAAAGTGTGCAATTACCCTTTCTTCAAACACATGCTTATATAAATTGTGAAGTTTATGTAAAACCTAGCTTTTATGCTGAAATTTCTAGTGTTTTCTTTCATACAATTTCTAATTATCTGATTTAATGATAATAATTTGTTGCATGCATCTAACTATTAGATTTATTATCAAGTTGTGTATTTATCTAAAACGCGAAAAATGTACATTGTATTTTCAACATAATTAAACACATGGTTAGAAGCGTATGCGACAGAATTCTAGCTCGCCTGTATCGAGAAGCGTGATTGGTCGATTGATTGCAGTAACCCGACGCCTGATTGGTCTCGCAACGTGTCCTGGTATCAGTTCTACCGCTACAACCTGAGCTACCTCTCCATACAGGAGTACCCTTTCATGGACCTCAACTACAGACAGAACCACCTCGCGTTCTGGCGCGATTACTACCCATCAGTGTCTCAACGGCGAGCTAGTGAGATTCTCCTGCTGCCATCCACGTTTTTATTTAACAATAAGGGTCGTGGCTGCCTTGACCAGAAAGGAATGAAAAATGAATAACAGAGTTGTAATTTTTTAAGCTTTTTTGAATCATTAACTACTAAATAGCAGAATTTTAATTTTTGCCGTTTTATAATTGAAAATAGTCTTAATTTAAGTTCATTGGTGTTGAAAATTTAACACCGTTCCTTAAAAATTAGCTGCATTTTTTTGCTTTGTTTCGCGCATTTTTCTTTGATCTCTAATAGTCTGGTGTTATGCCGCAGTAACGACGACACCGGAGCCGACCCCGCGCCCCAGACTGGAGTACCAGCGCGCCACCTGGTCCCTCGTCGGAGTCTGCTTCATCACCGCAATCATCATTGCCGCACTTGCTATCACACTCTGGATGAGGACACGAGCATTGTAATCATCTCTTCTTGTCTTTGCTTCTTTGTTGTTGTGTTACACAGGGAGGATACAGGGCCAGTGATACATGGATGTTGTGTTACACAGGGAGGATAGAGGGCCAGTGATACATGGATGTTGCGTTACACAGGGAGGATAGAGGGCCAGTGATACATGGATGTTGTGTTACACAGGGAGGATAGAGGGCCAGTGATACATGGATGCTGCATTACACAGGGAGGATACAGGGCCAGTGATACATCGATGTTGCGTTACACAGGGAGGATAGAGGGCCAGTGATACATTGATGTTGTGTTTCACAGGGAGGATGTACCGCAGCAGCACATAGCCAGCGATGAGGACGAGTGGATGCAAGAGCCTTTCATGTCGCGGACTGTGCCTTCCAGTCGATCATGAACCGATTGAAAATGAACGTCTTGGGATGAAAATTGAATCTGCTTATACGTCTGGCATTGGGCCCGCCCATAGATAGTGGTCAATATAATAGAAGGGAGATATGCAATCCGGGCATTCCGCGATATCAATCCAAGATGGCAGTCTAGTAATCATTATTCAATTTGAGCGAAGAAATGCTAGATAATTGGATTAACACTTCGGAATGCTTGAATTGGATCAATCAGGGTGTTGATGCTAGCTTGGAGGAATTGCAAAAACCGCTCGACTAACTTGCATCTGCATTGGCCTTGCTATGGTTAAGATGATGAACAGAAGATCTCTTTGTAGTATTTAGTGAGTATCTGTTGGATAGAAGACTTGTCGCTACTTTTGCTTGAACTTGACTGGATGGTTCTATGGAGTAGCAGAGTGCTCCAGGATCAGATGCATGTTGCGTACATAAGACTTGGTACCTGTACTTTTTCTGTTGTTGTGGTTGTTCTGGTTTTTTATGGACGAGGCTCATAACATAGATGGTACGCGTCTCGTATGTGAATCTTGTCAGCGTATTTGTTTGAGAGCGATGCCTAAGGGATTTCCACCCACCGCTGGAAGCCGATTTCGCTACCAACGACACCAGACCCGTTTATATAGTTTAGCTCTGGCTCGAAGGCTTTGACAAGCCAATAAATTGAATTCTCTGTATAGCTAGAGCGGGGATCGAACGCTAGACCTCTAGCACGGCAGTCCAGTGATGATACCACTGAACCACACAGGCTTCTCTGTACAGTACTTTTTTTGATTGCTTTGACTTGTATTTGAGCATTTTTGCGAAAACTGTCAGGATTTGATTGATGACCTTCAGTTATTTAATTTAATTTAATTTACTGCAGACTGATTGTGACACCGCTTTTGTGCTGGTTTGTTGTAAGTCCACAGATTTAGTTGATTGAGTCTAACATCAGTTGCCTTGCCTGCGAAGAACCAAGAAATCACTAGTGGATAAATATCTCCGTTCTTCAGATCATATCATATCTCTTAAATTGACGTTTGGTTCATCCCACAGCGCCAGTTCTGTTTACCAAATGTGATATATCACAGTTCCATGTACAAGTGTAACTCTCTACTTGCAATAAGTTATCAATTCTTCAAATCAACTGACACTCAGCGTCACTAATTGTAGTTCTTAGCATATTTTGTGACTCGATGATTGCAATTATTCTTCAATGATCTTAAACAACATTTGAATTGCATATAAAGATCCTTGTGTGAATGCGAATCATAAAAAATTGCAATTTGTAAGCAGTTTTTACTCCAGTAACCATCATGACATTGCGCGTCTGGTTGGTTGTAATGTCAAACTTCTTGGTTGATTCTTTGTGTCAACTCTGGGCGATGAGAATGGTACATGTTTTGTTTAAATTAAAGACGGTTTCACTGCGTGTATGTGTACATGACCATGTTGCAGCTGACTTCAGGGACCCTATCATATTGCGTCCAACTGTCCGCATATGTTTTCCTGTATTATCTTTCTAAATATTTGAATCGTTGCTTGTTTTTACGATTCCGCACTAAATTAATCCATTTAATGCTGCAAGCTGTATGATGCCATCCAGAGAGAGCTTAGGTGTCATTGTGTTCGCCTTCCAAATGATAAAATTGTTCATTTATTTGCTATACCGTCCCATGCTAAATTCCAATTATGTTGTGATTTCTGAACATTCGTGTAGGCTGATCTTATTTCTTTTATTTTTAGTTCATTTATTTATTCAATGCTTCAAAAATGAAAATTCTCTTAGTGTCCATTGTTAATACTTTACAATAGATATAGTCTGAAGATTTTTACTGGCCTTCAATCTTTTCGTAGACAATATTTCGGCCGGTGTTATTGAAGACGACAAATCTGATAAATGATGCTCAAATGCTATCAGCACAAGTGTGCTATCAGATCTAGCGTGTCAATCAGTTACTGTAGAAGTGCTTCAAAGTATGAGCTAGATTGACTTTCATCTATAACCCAATCCAATAGGGACTATTTGTAGAATGTTTGTCAAGGATCAGATAAAATTATCCGGGCTGGCGTTATATAAGAACGTTGGTAATAGTGTATTCTAAGCATGTAGTTTTGCATATGTTTATGCTCAATGTTTGGATTTTTCTGTACCTTTATGATGCATTGTCGTTTCTTCGTATTTTTTTAGTTTTCCTTACTTTGGTATTCGGTGTACAGTTGTATCGTAATTAATTATATACATTAACCGCGTGACACGTAGTGAGCCTAAAAGTATATCTATTTTTTCTAAAACTTATCCAAGATTTGTTTTTCTACTAAATTATGTGCGCGTTTAAATATAATTGGTGCCCTATACTCTAGTGCACATATGCTTGTATTACAAACAGGCTTTAAAAAGTGTACACAAATTGAATCCTTCACTCTTCCTTGCCTTGTATGAATTGGACTTTGAAACTGTGTTAGCATAGTAGTACAACTTGGGTGAAACTTCAGTAGAAAAACAACTCGTTTCAAAATATGGGACTTATTTATAACACAATAACTATACGTTACAAAACAATTTGACATTTTGTACATGAACATTGCCCACCCGCTTTAAGCGAAAATCTTCACCTTACAGGCTACAGCACCAGTTTCAACAGCTCAGAAAAAATATATAATGAAAATAAGTGACAAGTGTCAACTGTCCGTTCTCTTACAAAGCAAATATGTCCAGCAGTCTTGTGAAATTGTCACATTTGAATTGAAAATATCAATTTCCTTCTTAAATAATACTTAGTTATTGCCAAACAAAATTGCCAAAATATTTTTGATTGACAAAATTGGATGCAATCTGAATAATAATTTATTAGTAAATATTTAAATAGGCTATCTAAATATGTCAACTGACGCCACCATATCAACTTTCATTATTGCTCTGTATGCTAAGACAAAGCCAGTGTTCTGAGATCAAAGAGAACCGATATGATACAACTAGGCCTGGCCCACATCATTTCGCAGTGCTAAACTGTATGCATGTATGTAAATTTTAGCTGAGAAAATAACGATACTTCAAACACAACGCTTCAAACACAACGCTTAGGTAGGTTCTTGCTGAAGTACTGGCTCACGTACAGACTGTAACCAATCACCTGGCTGATTTCAGCTGTTAGACACCTCAAGAAGCACGGCGGGCAACAAAAAACAGGAACCTACATTTTTTACATACTACTGCAAAACATGAAATTTTCGCTGCAGGCTTCTTTGTTTTGTGATTTTGCCTCTCCGAAATTTCACTGCACTTAATTTACGCGCTTTTGAGGATTTTTCATTATAGTAGCTTCTGCAGCTTTATATTTGCTGCATGCAATTTTCGCGAGTTTTCCCAATACGCAAAATTCGCAAAAACTACATGCACGCAAAAATTTCATGTTTTGCAATATAGGCCACGGCTGTATTTTTAGGCTATCTGGATTCATAGAGTGGGCACTCCGAACAACCACCAGGCCTGGTAATGTTTGAACTACTGCGGACAGTTTATGCAAATTTAATACGATATTCAAAAGTTTTTACAGATGTGTCGAAAGAGGAGGGGCAGGAAGAAGAAATTGACCTGCTTCCCCTTTTCAAGGGGGACAAGGGGATGATTTTATAAATGTGCCGGCCTGCTCGTTCATTGTAGTGGCCTTCTTCTGTGATAGATCTACAACACTATACCACATCATGTATCGGCCTACAGGTAATACTACTACTAGCATAAACCTTTTGGCCATATTTTCAGCAAAATCAAAATCTACAAGTGCCCTTTCAAAATGTTTTGTCCCCTCCGCATTTCATTGTGCTCGGGCGCCATCAAGTTTTAATGATACGGTGTGATAGAGTGGGTCACGTTATTTCCGCCACCCCACACTAGCTAACTATACTACTATACTGCTACGATATCCTAAGCATCAAAACTTTAACGCAGTCTGATTCTCTCCTTTCAAAATGGCGGCGCTGGCCAGACGGCGTGCCCGGTATCGTCGGATGACGACGACGGCCAATCCGCTCAGACCGCCGCAGAGCTGCATACAGCCGGTGACGAGGAATGGGAGATCATAGTTCCTCGTCACGTCGAACAGATAACCTGCAACAACCCTCAATATAATGCCGAATTGCTCATCCACAAAAAGCAGCTGCAGGGGGAGCTGTCTTGTGCACCTACCACGCCCACTCCTTTATAAAGCAACGGCCAATCATCCTCACAATTTTTCTTTTTTTATTAGGATTATGTCCCTGTTTGGGTTAGCAAGTTAGGGTTAGGGCTGGGTTGGGGTTAGGGATAAGTTATGGTTAAGGTTTGGATAGCCATAGTCACGATTGTAAAGTTACATTCTAAAGTGGGCGTGGTAAGTGCACAGGGTGACTCTGACTGAAGCTGCTTGGCGTCCAGTCTGCTCAAAATAGTCTTCAAAAGCATTGATTGTCTGATGACAATCAATGCTTTTGAAGACTATTAAGTGAATTAGAAACTTGGATCACTGCTGAGCTACTAAATCGCACTACAAATATACATATGCATAACTCAGTTAGCTGAAACCACCAATACAAAACCAGGGATTAAAAAACTTTCGTACTAAACAATCTAATGACCGTGTCAGGCTTTTTGACAATTCTTTGGTAGTTAAAAGCTTTTCATCAAGTTTCTGGCTGTTAACTTCAGTTGTGTACACGTACCTTGTACTCTCAAGGGCTTGTCATCAACACGGTGTAGCAAAACAAAGTCTTCACCGGTCCAGATAAAAACAGACACGGTCATGCTTAAAAATAAACTTTATCTAAATAGGTCAAGTTAGACTAACCACAAAATGATGGTTCTACACCAGTTTAGTTCAGAAATAAACGCGGCCTATAAATCGAACAACGCGTTCAAAGAACAATTATTCGAGTAGATACTCAAGACCAAGGATAAGCAACCGAGCACAAAGTTCAATACTACAAGTTTGTTGCCCGTGTCGCTGTAAGCATCGTTTACATAAACCTTTATTCAAAGTAAGCTATGTTATAAAATCAGAAAAATGTCCTGACGGTATTCAATCATTCATCCAGTGATGGATGCTGCACGCGTGCGTGACTTAACTTATCTTTATAATGTATCAAGACACGGGGATGTCATTTAGAGGCTATAATCCTATGTTCTACATAATGTATTTACATTCTACTCAACAAATAGTGCATTATTTTGTCACATTTATTATATCAGCAAACATATGCTCTACACGTATATGCAAAACCAATGCGTAAAAGATTTATATGTATTATGCGCATGGTAATACACGCACAACGAATTACTTTCAAATTAGATTTTTTTTTTTTGTAGGTTAAGGACCGTGCGTAGCACAAGGACTATATACAGTCCGGTTCTGTGCAAGGGAACCCACACGAAATCGCTCCCTCTTCTTTTGTCGCCTTTTATGACTCGCTCGAAGAGCTCTGGGCTGCAAGCGAATTCTTTGTTCCCTGGCCTGCAGGGGGCATCAAATAAAAAAAAAACTCTTTTTCTCCCTAACGCACCTTACACTATTCTCTATTGTCATTATGTACTTTTTAAACATGCATCTTACACATTATAAACCAAAGGTGTGATGATAAATAAATTACCTGAGAAGGGAATGGCAAGAAGCAGGCTGGACCCTAGAGCTAAAGCCAGCATGGACTGAGCTCTGGCGACGTTCTCAATGCCCTTGAGGTCGACAAGTACCGTGTTCATCACACAGAACACCGCTCCTGCACATGCATAACATCTGGACACTGAGCAATGCACACTTCGTGTTGTGACTCCAGCCAAAATTAGCATTTGGTTGGAGTCTAAGTCTACAGTGCCCTTACTACACGCTCGCTCGGTTCAAAGCCATTGGCATCTGGTTCGATCACTTTTATGAACATTGCTTACCTCACATTAATTGATAATTATGAATGCTGGCGATACTACTGCAGGCCCGCACGCCAAGGTTTAGTTGTGACAGCGATTGCACTGTAGCCTGAGGTTTGAGAGGTTGTATGTTCACAGTCATAATACTGAAGTAATAATGATACTGAGGTAGCAATGATACTAATATACACCGTTGTCAATGGTGTATAATGTAGTAATAATACTGAAGATACACGTAATTTACTAGCGCGTAGCTCACCTATCAACACGCCCTGCAGCGCGCCGTACAGCGCCAACGTCGCGAAGTCGCGCGCGAGGAACGTCGTGCACTGCACGGCTGCGCTGGCGGTCAGCGCGACTGCAAACTGCAGCAGCCGGTCCGTGCACGGTGCGTTGGCGACAAAGCTGAGAAGGACGCGTGACACGCCGGTCGCCACGCCGGACACGAGGGGCAGGAGGGAGACTAGATGACGCTCCACGTCGAGGTGAACCGCGCGACTCGGTGTGTGCTGGTAGAACGTCACGAGGCCAAAGTGTCCGAGGAACTGGACAGTCATGCGCGTAAAGTCACGGAAGAAACGATCAAAGTAACATGTGGCTTCAGTACTGTAGAAGAATAAATTCTAGCTACATGTCATTTTGCCAGTTGTGCCTCTTAGGAACTTTGCTGCGCTTAATTTTGCATTTTTGTGAACTGCCCATTATAAAAAGCTTATGCAGCGTTATTTTCGTGCATGCAATTGTCACGAGTTAGGCCAATTCGCGAAATTCACCAAAATTGCAGGTTATGCAAGCAAAAATATCATTTTTGACAGTAATAGGGGAAAACAGGATATTGGGCCAAAGTTTGCAAGAAGCATAACAAACGATCACTTTAGTTTCGTTGCTTCATTTTCAATACCTACTATAAATTTCAAGAAATATTCAGTAACGGTACGGACTTAATGTGATGCTTAAAAACATAACATCCTAACATATCATGGAGAGATACTGCAGAATGAAGAGCTGCAGAACCATACTGCCTGCATAGAGCTGCATTTACTGTGGACATACCTCATATCGAATTACGATCAACCGATGCAATTGATTTAACTACTAAATATTTAAATCAGTTCATTGGTGCCACTGACTGCCGGTCAAGTTTAAACTTTCCCAATGACACGCACCTAAAGATCTACTATTGATTAATATTACAATAAATGGTTTTAAAATAAGAATTTGTTAGACCAAGCTAAAGACGATCATCACCTGAGCGAGCAGGTACAGACAGAAGGGCAGGTCGTACAGCAGAGAGAAGTCAAACGCAGCACAAAGCTGCACAAGCACGCCCTCACAGCGCATGCCACACCCACTCGAGCCACACCCACTCGCTCGAACATCCGCATGGCTCGAGTTTATTTCCGCGCCTATTTTCGCATTCGCATTGTTTGCATTCTTGCACGACGTCGGAATATTAATCTCGCCTGTCTGACTAGTATATCCATTTCGAGAATGCTGAAGTTTCGAGTCAGATTCGTTAGCATCGTTATTGCGCAGCGAGCAAAGTTCGACTGCATCGATCGAGCTCGCACAATTGTTCTCGTCGAAATTGCTCTGCTTACAATTGTTGTCATTCGTACAAACTTTGCTTGATAGATCAGCTGTATCCTTATCCAAAGTGGCTAGGTAATAACTGCATGAGTAAATATTATCAATTTGCTCAACTGGAACAATTTGCGAAGTTCTCTTATCCACAATCGGTTGAAATTCTTCAGCATTCCCTATGTCCCTCTCGCCTATTTCTTCAGTACTATCGCCAGCTTCAATCACTTTGAGAATTGGATCAACGCCATTGCTGCCCTCGTCGATGATTGGTCGAATATTGTCTGCTGCAATTTCTTCCTTCTTTCTGATTGGTCGGCGTCGATGGCCGCCAGGGGCGCCAGTGAGTGGACGATAGAGCAGTCCGCAGGCAACGACCTACAAAAACAAATTAGTGCTATTAACGTCTAAATTTTCTCACAATATTGAGTGATAGAAAGAAAAATGACGATGCAACAATACTTAGAAGAGGCGTTGGATGAGTATATTGATTTGAAAGGGCAGTGAAAAAATCGTTTTCACAAAAAAATCACTTACCATTGAAGATAGATGATACACGATAATGAGAGCAATTAGACCTGAAGGAAGATGGCGCTAAAAATGAGAAGAGCGCCGCGCCACGAGTACGCCCTCATCAGCGCGTGCATGACCGGCGCGCCGGACAGCGCGCCCACAGAGAAGCCGGACGCAGCGACGCCGGCCGCCAGGGCGCGCCGCTTGTCAAAGTACTGCAGCACAACGACGACCGTGGAGAGGACGATCATTCCCACACCCGCGCCTGCACACCGCCACTTCTTTTTTCTTCTTTTTAGATTAGCAACACTACACCGTGAACGGAAGAAAAACGAACCTTTACTACCACTACGAATCTTACTAGTAACTTTAAACATATGCATAAATAACCTTAGATGTAAGGTTTTTAGTTAATCCTTGCAAACTGGGGAACAAAGAATTGACTTGCAGCCCAGAGTTCCCCTGGGCGAGTCGTAAAAGGTGACTAAAGACGGGGGAGTGGTTCTGTGCCTCTCTCTTGCCCAGAACCGGACTGCATATAGTCTTTGTGCACGGTCATTAAACTACAAAAAAACACACAAAAAATATTTTTATTCTTGGCATCAAGACAAAACTGATTTTGTGGTGTAAACAACTTATTTGAGGAGAAAGGTGACAAATTTCACAGCACTAGAAAAGCATATAATCATAATCTAATGAAATTTAAAAGACTGTATGAGAGAATTAGAGAGACTTCAAGCTGCTTCAGCGCAAATTCTGCAATGCTTGTGGGAGAAAGTTCTCCCGCCCCAGAGACATAAGCCTGTAGAAAATAAACATAAAAACAATCAAAATGTCATAAAATGCATCAAGAGAGACTTCATTTTGCAAGTTAAATATTAAGTGACCATAAAGCCTGTCTAACACGCTGAACGATAAAAATTATTTAATATGATGAATATCAGACTCAAGAGATCGATTGAAAATTAATGGATCAACGGCGGCCAATGAAGCTTTGAAGAGGTCAAGGTATTAAACCCTCATCAGTGACCGATGGCTACAAGCGACCAATCACATTGAAACACATAATCCGCCAAGTAGAAAAATGATTACTATTCAAGCGCTGATATAAAACTAAATCGATGTAGCCCAGATAGCTGGAGAGCATACATTCAAGCAATCTATACAAAACTAACTAAATGTAGCGATGTAGATCAGGAACACTGGGGAGCGCATTCGAGCAATCAATACAAAAGTAAATCAATTTAAGCTGAAGACTGCAGCGCTAGTATTCAAGCAGTTGATAAAAAGTAAGTCAACTCAACACAGGAGCGAAAACATTTAAGCAGTCAATATAAAAGTTAATCAATTTAACCTGAACACTGCGGCGCAAACATTCCAGCAATTGATACAAAAGTAAATCAATTTAACCCGAATATTGGGGCGCAAACACGTAAGCAGTCGATATAAAAGTAAATTAAATTAACCCGAATATTGGGGCGCACACTGGTGCATGAATGTCAGCCAGCTGTCCAGAGGACAGAGAACAAGCGAACTCACAGCGTCTCATTGCAGTTTACAGGCGAAGGAGAGAGAGAGAGACAAACGCACCAACAAGCTGTTCAAAGGAGAAATAAAAACAACAAACAAGGAGACTGATCAGCAAGCAGTCTAAAGGAGCGAGGGATAGAGCGAGAGAAAAGCAGACTTACCATCAAGCAGTCTAAAGGATAGATGGAGAGAAAAACACTATTACCAGCAAGCAGTCTAAAGGACAGAAATAGAGAGACAAGTAGACTCACTAGCAACTAGTCTAAAGGAGAGAGATAGAGAGAGAGACATGTAGACTGACCAGCAAGCAGGCCGAAGGAGAGATAGAGGAAGACGACGCTCGTGGCGAAGGAGCTCGCGATGTATCCGAGGCAGGTGACGAGTGCGCCACTCACACACACAGCCCTGCAGCCATACTCACGCACCGCGACACTGAAGAATATCCCTGTGATACACCGCATATTATTGATCTGTTGGCAAAGTGTGCAGTCAAATATTAAGAAGACATCAATTTAATGAATTAAGGTAATTAATGTAGGTGATAATTTTTTTTATGTTTTGCAAGCTATACAACAGACATTAATTATGTGGTGCCAAAGAATCTGAGAGATAGAACGCAGAAAAGACAGATTTTGCACGATGACAAGCGCATATGCACTATGCGCTATACCATGTGCTAACAAACGCATTTTGCTATAAAGTTAACATGTACGCCATTGAACAATTAGTTTATATTAGTATATTAACAAGTATACATAAGTATATTAACATCAGTATATTAATGTACGACATAATTCAGTCGATATCCTTCTTTTGTGCAAATGGTTACATCATATTTTCAGAAAAAGCGTCGATAAAGTAATAATTATGCGCATGAGTTTTTACATCTGCGCAACCGCTAGCAAAATACTCGCACAGGTCGATAAAACTCATCCAAGTGGGTGACCGGTGAAGCAAACACAAAACAGTCGATCCAAAACTACCCAGAAGGTGTCCAGTGGCCATGTAGATGGACCCGATCCACCCGGTCGCAGCCTTGCTCGTGCCGAACGCTTCGCTCAGCTCCACGTAGCACATGGAGAAGGCGCTGTACGAACCCCCGACAATCGTCGTCACCACCGTCGAACAAAACACCACCACCCAGCCCCATCCGCCGTCCAGCGGCATCGGGGCGCCATTTCTTGTCTCCCGTAGCTTCTTGTCACCGTTCTGGCTCTCCACCACTCCACCGTTGGTAGTGGTTCCGTGGTCAAAATGGTTGAATTCTTTGGCGGGTGTTTTTGCGGCTTCATGCATGGTTTATCTAGCAATTTTTTTGTAATCTCTGTTTAATGTTTTTCCCACATCCATGGAACTATACCGGCCACTGCTGCTGTGGATCAGCGTGTAAAGTAGACAAGCCCTGAGTGTCAGCACAAACTTGCTTGTCAACGAAACGCAAAAATACAATATTCATTAACAAGCGAGTTTGTGCTGTCACTAAGCGCTTGTCTACATTACACGCTCAAGGTTTCACTGCCTCAGGGAAATTTGTCCTTGTCAGCAGCGGATATGTTGTCAAGTCGGTCATTTTAATTAACGTATGATTGGAGGCTCGGACCGGCGAGGCTGGTGCCGCTGAGAGACCCGCGTGGGGTCCCGAGCTTCTAGCGCTTCGTATTGATCGTCGCTACTGGAAGAGGGACCCTAGACAGAAGAGTGTTTTCAATATTGTCCAGCAGCAGCGGGAGCCGCGAAAAGATTTCTCAATATATTGTCCAGCAGCTGTCGCCGCTGTGACGTGAAGTGCAGAGTGCAGACTCGTGTCGGAAGCTCCTCCGATCAATTTACCAATATTCACGAAAGACGGCGCTGCAGTTTCTGTTTGTGCTAGACAGTCCTAAGCCTAGTTGTTATACATTCTTAATAGAATCAAAACAAAGTTATGCCTCACAATTATAGCACATACTAGGCCTACACTTGAAGGATTAACCTAGACATGCACATCTGCACGTTCTTTCTATGATTAAACTTCAGTGCTTAGGTCTAGCCCACACATCGTAATTCAGCTCTGTATGCGGCAGTATGCCTGCCTACATAAATGCACAACGACTTCTGTAGGCCTATGTATATCCACTATTCAGGCACTATTAATTCCGTACGCTAGCTATTAATTGCTATATACCATTGACCATTGACCATATCACCATTGTAACTGACAGCATGCACGTATACATGTACTGTATATACTTCAAAGGTCGTACGCAACTATACGCTTAGTAGGCCTAGGCCTGTAGCTTCTACACGTACGTACGGGGTTCACCTTGCACCGAGCCGGTAGCCTATAGCCTAGTTAACACAACAACCACGTGCTTTTCTGACTGGGAAGCGGGAACCGCCACCACGCCTCCCGTTTCGCTAAAATTATCCTACTAGCCCTAGCGGGCCTGCACTAGCCTACAAAGCCTCGAGGCAGCGCATTTTTGAGGCTTTCCCTACGTTAACGTAGGTCTAAGCTATGTAGATCGACACGACGGGATGGTGTAGCCTAACAGGCCTACAGTAGCGTAGACTGATCTAGCTCGCACAATGTAGGCCTACATCTACGCTTCGTTTCAACATTTTATTAGTTGTTGCTACTAAGTCAGTAGCTCTATATCAACGCCTGACAATCACGCAGTGCTCACAGCGTTGGTTTTCCTAAATGACAATAATCCTAAACGTCAATCATTCATTCGCTTGTAGCGAGCAATAGTATAGCGAGGCCCAAATCAACCTAAGCTGGCCTACGTGCTTCAGTTAGGCCTAGATCCCACGTGTAGGGGGACAATGACGTGCCAGGGGACTCAGCCTATGCCTAAGCCTAGGCCTAGGGGTTATGGGCTTACGGTTGCAGTTACACCAGTCCGTCGTGTCGGCCTATGCCTACCGACTACAGAATGTTTTTTCTTAAACTAGGCAACATAATGTCAATAAGCCCCAAACGTCAGTCGAAAGTTGTTCAAAAAGTCGTTGAAAGAATTATGTACCTCGATGGCGTCATAGCGGCAAAATAGTTTACAGTAAGCTAATTAATAATGATTGCTTTCCTGCATAGGCCTAGTATTTATTTTGTTGAATTGTGTAATTATCATGCCGATGTGAAAAAGTCGAAGTCCAGAGCTGGTGCACACAGGCCTAATCGTCATCTGCTCTTCAAACAACAGCGCGTCAATGAAACATTCTTTTTATTGCTAACAATGAAGAAAACGATAAATAGCATACATAACAATTGCCAGAAAAAACTTTCCCCTAAAAATGGAATAGCACTATAATAGACTCGAATAATGATTAAGGAACGTGCCGACAAATAATTATAGCCGATACCATGACTCCAGGAGTAAAAACAGGTTGCACCTAACTTATTTTCGTAACGTTGTCAAATGCTATGATCCGTTTTTCAAAAATCTCACCACTGGAAAGATTACTACATTTCCCACATAGAATTGGTGTATTTTGTTCCGACACACTACAACCATGTCTTCGTTAATTCCTGAAAAAGATGAGACTTAAAAATCGACACAAATGCTAAGGAAATACAGTGCAGATCTGGGTTGTTGGACTTCAGCGCGTCAAAAAATGCTGAAAATGAATGGAGAGGATAAAGCGAAACATGAAAGACGCGTGAGTTCTTAACCGTATTATGTAAAGAGTCAACAGAATGGTGCACTATAATTGACAATGCCTCTGTGAGAACGAACCATGTGTGCTGCCGAACGTCAGGGATATCGTAGTGATTTGGGAATCTGATTTTTAAAGCAATTCCCAGATATCTGGGGATATTCTTTTAATAAAATTGCGTATCCTATAACGCGAGCTCGGGATATTTTTTTCAAAAATGCATCTAGGGATATTTTTTGCTGAGATAACCAGAATCTAGGGATATTCCGTTTTAGTTCAATGGTATCACTGGCGCTAACCAATCACCATCAAGGTTTAGTAAGAAGTTGCAGGTTCGATTGTTGTGTCCAAACTGGTCCGCACCGACTTCATCCTTTTTGGATCCAGGGCTCAAAGTCAATGGAGTACAATGCTCTCCAGTCTCATAAGTTACATCCTAGCAAAACAATAATGTTGGTAGCAGTCTATTTTCAGCATGATTCGTGTAATTTTGACGTTTAAACTTTTTAGTTGGATTTACAGCAACATGATTGTGATACTTTGCAACAAAATATACCCAGTTTGTTTAAATTTTAGTAGTTTTTTCAACAGTTAAACGGTTAACATTTTACAAAGTAGCAGCTATAAATTTGAGGCCTATTTTTTTGACTCACGGTGTATGACAGTACGAGTATTACAGATATCTACAAAGAAACACGATTCAATATCGCACCTGTAGGTATTTATAGATTAAGGATACAAACATTACCTAAAAAATCATCAAAAAACAGCGGGAATCGTTCACAGAAATATCAAAAAATTCACAAAACACATCAATATCTTTGCTTGAAACGCAATACTATAATGATTATTAATTACAACAATTGCTTGTACTTCTAGTTCACAGAACTTCACGCATCAAAGATCACATATTTATTTATGTATGTACAACTCCAAAAACACAAAGTTATATAAACATATTATCATTTATATAGTAAGTAAACATATTTATTTCCGTAGGACCTATGCAAAACCCCGATAACATGAGGTGAAACAGGCATGATTATTACACAATAGGCTTACAATATCAGATTCTTAAAGTATGACCGGGTTTAAACACCAACGAATAACTTATACTCAAACAACTCAGTGGGTACCAGTGTAACACAGCGTGACCTGTGCGCAAAAAAATAATATGCACATTCAATACAAAACACTGAATACAACATGGATGACTGTATTCATTAAACACAGTTCCTCCAAAATGGTCTCGTTTATTATAAATTATGTTTTGTGTTAGATCTAGTTCTAATTGGGTTTGGGATACATTTAAGTCTTACCATTTGAAGCAAGCTAAATAATTATAAAACGCTATTTTAGATGCACCCGCATCATGCGACATGCTACCATACGCTACAACTTACATCATATTATTGTTTCGTTTAAGTGAAGAGTATTTTTCTTATATACAAAAAGATACTTTCCAATTGCGATGATCAGGGAAAAGAACATTTTAGAACACTACACGAACAGATAATTGTACGATAGCTGCGGCGTAGCAGATGTATTACCAAGACTGAACAAGCGTGACTGAACAAGCGTAGATTTAATTTTCCTAGTCTTGAAGTCACATTTAACAAATATTTTAACTAAGTTTAGGAAATTGACACATAGGCCTATCGTGCAACGAAAGACAAGCTCACCACTGGCTCATATTCATGAAAATAGCACAAAAATAATTTCCTACCGAACAACAGTGAACGTACACACTAGACGCTAATACTTGCAATTGCAATAAAATTGCAATTGCAAGCATTCCAATAATTCGACGAATTTATACGCACAAACGTTATATAACATATTCATACGCGCAAACATTATATAACAAATCATTGCTTTTCAATGTCACAAGATATAGGAATATTATTCATTCATGCAATTATTTATAATCGCATCAGCTTACACAAATAGGAAAGAGTAGTCATTCTCATAATATTCGCAATGGTACAGGAATTAATCGATGGCATCTTAATTGCTTTGAATTAAAAATACAATTACGTCAAATCATAAAAAAAGCCAAGACATACAAAAACTGCTATTGGCTTTTATGAAAATCTTCTTTCAATGGACTCTACCTGAAACTCGTGGGATCATAACATTGACAAAACCAACCAATCAGAAATTGCGATTCAGATGTAACGGCGTTCCATTGACAGTAACAGCCTACACAATATTCTTCTTTTTCTTGTTAAAAAATGCAAACTATAGTTAATAAGTATAATTTTCTGCACCGGTATTCTTCTGAATATCAAACAAATTAGGCCTACAATTAGAGAGATACATAGTGAGACTCTTTACATAACGATGCAGAAGGCTACACGACGAAACACCGGTGTCAAGACTGAAGCAACAATCCTACACATTTACAACAAACAATTCTATTAATCATTGGAAATCTAAATCACACTATCACACTCTAGCGTACCGCAGAACAGACATACAGCATAGGTTTAGTTACAATACATATCAGACATCTTAGTAGAAGGTGCTTAACGTTTGCACTTTCATTTAATTGCAAAGCACGAGACCATGTCCTGGGGCGTGTTGAGTATGCAAGCGCTTGGCTCAGCACAATCTTGCTGATCAACGAAAACGCAAAAATACAATCTGCGTGAGGTAGGAGTGGTTACACGTATGAAACTCAACTGCGCAGGCTGTATTTTGCCTTTTCTTTGAAAAGCAAAATTGTGCGGAGACAAGCGCTTGCCTACTTTACACGCCTCTGGTAACCAACTTCAGTTTACACATGCCTCAAAACCCAAGCAGCGAAAATGAAGTGGATTTTTTAAAAACAGCGTAATTGTCAATACCATTACGTATTGTTATAATATAATATAAAAAGTATGACTTGGTGAATCTTCTGAAAACCTGTTTCGAAGGCATCAGACGACCTCCAACTGGGTACAGTGATGTGATCTTCGGCTACAAACATTATATCACATCAATCAAATATTGTCAGCCAATCAACTTAGTACAACTGCCAAAATTTTTTACTAAGTTACGCTACATGAAATTAAGTTATACGAAGTAAAATACTTTGCTCAATGTTCAAACTCATGCAATGCAATACTAATAATTGCACAACTAAGACAATGATACTGAGGTATTCAACAACAATCACCACACTACAGAATAAGAAATATTACATAAACATAAACTTTTAACGGCACGGTTCCAACTAAATTTGCCTTATTATATGCGCATCCAAAACCTGAAGGTAATGGATATAATTGATTTTCACTATTTGAATCTAAGGTATTGGACACCAATTATCTTCTACATTCATTTTACGAATGGTCAATACAAGCATGCACGCATCGTGATTAAATTGTGTTATTACTGTAATAAATGTATTTCTATGGGATGGGTAATATATTTTCTTCTAATAATCTAGCAATGTTCATCTAATAATGTTTTAAAATCGTTTATTTTACCCATCTCATTGCACGCACACACATGCGCGCGCGTTTGAGGCAGCATTTCCCCGTGTAAGCAGGGAATGCGGCCACAAAACACGCGTGTGTGTATGTGTGAGAGCTAGATATCATTTTCGAAATGATATTAAGTAACTTGCTAGCGCAATCAAGCAGAAATAAAAGAGCTTACCAAACCCATTCCCCTGGGAAGTCTTTGAAAGCTAGCTGCTTCAACTCAGCATGCAGTCCTATTGGATTCCTTTCGCATTCTATATCGTCGGATAAAAACAGCCGTTAGTCCGCACATCCCACCAATCAGCTGCAGGCATCCGGTCACAAGAAACGGCAGGTTGTAATCGCCAGTTACATCGAACAAGAAACCTGAGGACAAAGAGGATAATAATGGTCAAAAATTGAATATCTAAAAGGCGTGCCTACGATTAACATTTTCAAAATGAGAATTAATAGATACCACAGATTATTACAGTTAACAGAAATTGTTATCCAAAAATTTGTTGAAAAATGCGCAGTGTTTACAAGCTTCTATCAAAGTAAGCTCCTTTATAAATCTTGCATTTTTTACATTTAAAGTTCACTTTTTGATTTATTACCAAATTTATTTTTATTTTTTATTTCGTTGATCGCAAAACATTACAGAGAGTCTAAAAGTAGTCTAAAAGAATATCATTTCATTACTCAGCGATTGAATAATATTTTCATTTAATATATCTTTAAACTTTTTATGAGAACAGCGCGTAAATATCAAAGGAAATATACTTTGATAATAATCAAATGTATAATTAAATAATCATTTTGTAGTGACAGTTGCTGTCTAAATATACAGTTTCAATTAAAGTACATATAATTTAGTTTAATGGTACTTGAATAAAATTTAGACACAGACATGTGTGGAGAGAGAAAACCAGGTCATGGAATTGAAACCAGTTTAAACCAGTCGTTCATTTCATACTCAATATGTTACAGCTGAACAGTCCATAAATCAGACAGTGCAATTGATCAGTACTCAATGATTTATTACACGTCCTCTTCAGAAACAACATTGCCACTTGATTTCAAGGTTTATACTGTTTCAAGGTGTACCCACACTCAAGCCTGTTATCCACTTGTGATACAATCAGTACGAAAGCGACGGAACAAAATATGGGACTCGGCAAATAATACAAAACAGAAATTATACCGATTAAATATACTCTAATCCTTGTAAATCCACTATCTACTATGAGTTGGTACAATGAATATGAACTAAGAAAGTCAGACGTTATCATACAGCATTTTAAAAACAACTACGTCTTGGCACTAGAAAAATACCATGCCATCTTCCCTGATTGCCTGATCATCTCAACTGTAACAACACTTTGCGCCCTTAATCAGCCAGAACTCTTAATCAGCTACAACTCATTTACTTACTTAATTAATAATTAACATAGAGAGACACAAGTAGTTTTACTTCAAGGGGTACAGCAACAAGAAAGATTAAAGCATTATGTATATCGCAAATGTAACGCACCAACAATACGTCATGCAAACAGAGATGGAAAAAACACCATTTACTTGAATCGTAAGTGCGGGAGAATTGCCAGCAAACTACATACAGAAAGCGGTTTTGAAGAAATGGGTTTTTTTGCCTGGATGGATTAATAGTTGGGGTAATAGATGGGTTAATAGATGGTTATTGGCCTGGGAATTGTCCAAAGCGAGTGTAGAACAAAAACAGTACGGTATTCTCTCCCGATACCGTGCTAAATATACGATATTATACAATGATGCGTGTAATATCCAATCTGCCAAAATACGCCAAAAGAATTAAAAAGATGACGGATGACATACCAGAAAAAGGTGTGGAAAGGAGCAAGCTCGTTCCCATGGCGAAGGAAACCATCGATTGAGCTCGTGCGACATTAGCCACACCCTTCAGGTCAACCAAAACTGTGGTCATTATGCAGAAGAATGCACCTGTAAGGTAACAAAAATAAGTGTCACAAATAAGTTACAATAATTGACAGTCAACATTCAGTTCAGTGTGAACAATCTCTCGGTCAACACTCAGGTCACAAAGACAACCCAAAGGCAAAACAAATCACGTATAACGTCACAAAAATAAGAGTCACAAAATTGTTAAAGCATATGACATTAACTGATTATTCGATTACATTACGAATACTAGTGCATCATTTTTAAAACGAGAGCATTTGCGAATACAAAAAAACGCTATTAAATTTTTAGACTACATTAATGTGACATCAGTGATAAATCAACCGAGTTTTTCACCCCTCCCTCATTATTGATACGCAGCAATTACGTTCCGGTAATCACGTCATTACGGTAACTAACTAAATAATAAATAAAATAATATAATATAAATGATAAATATAGGGCTAGCTGTCAAAGAGCCAACACCTTTACACCATTTTTTGTAAGTCTCTCGGCCCTCGGGAACGCAGTACCGATGGAAAAAAAAAGGTAATAGAAAAAAAATTATTATTCATAAATAAACAAATATAATAACCAAATACCAAAATGTCAAAACTCGCAGCTCTCCACCGTTGATGCAGCCTTGCAAAACTCCGTAGAACGCGATGGTCGCAAAGTCGGTCGCGAGGAACGTCGTGCACTGCACGGCCGCGCTGAGCGACAGCGCGACTCCGTACTGCAGCAGCCGGTCCGTGCACGGCGCGTTGGCGACAAAGCTGAAGACGATGCGGGAGACGCCCGTGCCCGCGCCGGTCACGGTGGGCAGCCAGGCCACCTGGCGGCGATCGACGCCGAGGTGGAGCGCGCGGCTTGGCGTGTGCTGGTAGAACGTCGTGATGCCGATATGGCCGAGGAACTGCGCGAAACAGTGCGCAACAGTGTTACCACGCTATCTTACAGAAAATAATATAATATATCAAGTTTAAATACTAAACTGATGAAGAACTAACTTGAGCGCATAAACTGAACAATCATGAACATCCAAGACAATAAACGCGTAGTAAATAGATAGCATTGTTAAGTAATATTTTGAACAGCTTTACATATAATCATCTGTGTAATACTTCAATCAAGAAGTTGTGGTGTTTCCACTTAATATTTATATTCGTTCACAAATTGTTGAAGCAAGAAATAATGTACTAATTTTAAACTCAAATTGGGGCATCTGCGTTTCAAGTAGCATACCTATACTAGAAATTCAGCAAGTCTTGAAGATCAAAGAGCATGTTGACTTGTATGACAACGAATGAGTAATGGTCAAAGATGCAGAATATTCGCAACAATAATTAAGTTTTAGTCAACACAGGGCTTTTGTTCTAGCGATATTCGGAATACACGCTCATTTATATCCAACTAAACAGTATTTTTTAAACCCGCTATATCCTCACAATTCCATTGTACTTCACATAAATCACAAAATACATAATAATAACAAATATAAAAAAACACGACCGCTTCAAACCTGTGAGACTAGATAGAGCATGAAGGTGACGTCACGCAACATCGAGAAATCAAATACCGACCGAAACTGTTCCATCAGATACTTCCCTCGTCTAACACACCCCGTCGACAAAACCCCCCCTGCCGAATCATCCCCCAATGATTTAGTTTGCACGACGTATATTTTCTGCTGTGCTCGCGTCATCCTCAGCGGGCGGAAGAGCAGCGCGAAGGGAACAACGTGGAGATAGATGGCGCCCATTACGAGAAACGCGCCGCGCCATGTGTACGCGTCCATGAGAGCGTGGATGAGGGGTCCCGCGATGAGGGTTCCCAAGGAGAAACCGGAAACGGCAATGCCGGACGCTAGGGCGCGGCGCTTGTCGAAGTATTGCTGGGTGATGACTAGCGTGGCGAGCACTACCATACCGACACCGGCACCTGTGTGACATAGCAGAGCAACGAGAATATTTACAGACATCTGAGTCTGAGTTTTGAGTAGGCGGTGATATTACACATGCAGAGAATATATGCAGACAAGTGTCAGAAATTATTTGTTACTAATGCATCAAATATCACAAATGATATCAACAAGCAGTCTAATTGCGAGATATAGAGAACAAGCACGTTCACCAGCAAGCAGTAAAAAGAAGAGATTGAGAGAGAGACAAGCAAACTCACCAGCAAACAGTCGAAAGCAGAGAGATAGAGAGAGACAAGCAGACTGACCAGCAAGCAATCCGTAGGAAAGATAAAGGAAGACGACGCTCGTGGCGAAGGAGCTCGCGATGTATCCGAGGCAGGTGACGAGCGCGCCACTCACACACACAGCCCTGCAGCCATACTCACGCACCGCCACGCTGAAGAATATCCCTGTGACACACCGCCACACGTTAATGTGGTACACACACAGCCGTGCAGCCAGGACTTGATCTGTCAGTCGTCAAAATCGCAAAAAAAATAATTTTGAGCAGTTGGGAGATTTTTTTGGGACAAAAGCTCTTGGCGAATGTTTTATTCATCCTTCACTCTTAAAAGCTCAAAAACTGGCAATATGGTGATGAAAAGAGCAATTAATTTAATAATATTCAAGGGCACTCAAAGGGAACAAATGTGTAACGTGAAATGTGTAACAAATTTGGCAAGAAAGAGTATGGCCTGGCAAAATTAAAAGTCGTTTGGCAAATGTTTGCCAAATTTTTCTCAAGACCCAAATCAGGCCTTGTCCTCAACTGAATATGATCCTCAACTAAACATAATCCTCAAATAAATTTGATCCTCAACCAAATATGATCCTCAACTAATCATGATACACAACTAGACATTATCCTCAACTAAATATGATCCTCAACTAAACATGATCCTCACATTAATATGAAGCTCAACTAAACATGATCTTCAACTAAAGATGATCCTCAACTAAATGTGATCCTCAACTAAACATAATCCTGAACTAAACATGATCCTCAACTAAGCATGATCCTCAACTAAACATGATTCTAAACTAAATATGATCCTCAACTAAACATGATCCTCAACTAGACATGATCCTCAACTAAAGATGATTTCAACTAAATATGACCCTCAACTAAAGATGATCCTCAACTATACATGATCCTCAACTAAATGTGATCCTCAACTAAATATGATCCTCAACTAAATATGATCCTCAACTAAATATGATCCTCAAGTTGCAGCCGTACTCACGCACCAACACACTGAAGAATATCCCTGTGATTTGTGACACTACGCAACACGTTAAGATTCTGCTGTAGCAAATTCTCCAGAGGCATCAAACAGACTATCATATTTAAATATCACTGTACAATGTTCTCTATTGATGCTCTCCATTAGTTAATATGGGTGAAAGGATTCAAATGTAAGAGTTGAGGAAGATTTAAAAGACGATACAAATTTTCTGAAAAAGATCACTCGACGTAGGCTTTGGAATACATTGAGGGTGGCGGATACACTCGTATTTATATATCGTACGGCTAACAGTTCAGTTTCACGAGATGCAAGCAAAACTAGAGCTACTCAGGAAATCATTTGCTTCCCTGCAGAAAGCAGTGATATTTTGACTAGCCATACCAATAGCGAAAACGATGCCTGATTGTCAACGATAACGATCACGAAGTGATTGTGCAAACAAAAACTGAATCAAAACTAAAATAGTGGATTAAAAAATTAAACTTAACTAAAGCTAAAATTGTAGATCCCAAAATAAAACTGAACTAAAGCTAGATTGGTAGATCAAAAATTAAACTGAACTAAAGCTAAACAACTAAAATATAACCGGAACCAAGTGATGGGCACACAATGTACCTAAGAAATTGCCGGTGGCCATGTACATCGATCCGATCCACCCCGTCACCGCCTTGTTCGCGTCGAACGCGTCCTGCAGCTCGCTATAGAAGAGCGAGAAGGCGACGTACGACGCGCCCACTATGGCCGTGATGCAGGTCGAACTGAGCACTATCACCCAGCCCCAGCCTCCGTCCGGTACGTGCGGCAGCTGCGGACTGTAGTCAGTCACTAGCATCGTACCATTGGCGCCTACAGATATCTCACCGTTTCTCTTGTCAACCCGCGCTTGCGAGCCTCTGAAGGATAGTTGCGATTCGGTCAGTTTTCCGTTTTCGCGATCGGAATTGGAAATCGGTGTGGTTGGTGAATTGGGTGCAGTTTTCACTGCACTTCCGTTATGGGTAAGTGTGGTGGAGACTTCTGGACTGACACCGTTTGACTGTTTTGTCCTGCAGTCATCAGTGCTGGATAAATGCGTTTCCTTAAGGTTGCCGTTGGAATAATTGGGCACATCGGTATTTCTTTCATTGGCCATGGCATTTGAAGGAATAATTTCACCATTTGGTTGCCTGTGGTCTTCTCTTTCTGGATGTTGATGCAACAGGGCGGTGTGACTACCCGGTTCACCGTTTGCCGCCATGTTAGGGTATCGATGAGATATTTACAGTTTGTTTCTAGAACACATGCAGATCTGAAAACATAAATAGATATTGTTAGTTACAGGGTAGTATCTTTGCTCTAATTCATCATGTTTGGCTTAGCCCACATGATCATGTTTGGCTTAGCCCACGTGATCATGTGTAACTTAGCCCACATGATAAAGAAATTAGGCGTAAATCCAGTAGGGCCTACTCAGAAAACAATAGACATCACCACAGTTGCTGTAATGCTATCAAAATCATAATTGCGGTCCACAACCCACACGAATTATCAACCTACGTTTGATAACAGCTCGTATTTAAACCAGATCCACGCAATTTCCTCGATGACATTTTTAAATTAGTCAAATTAATTTTTTTACTATAAAATGTAAAATATTGAATGCAGACGTATAAAATATCGGACTGTAACAATCCAATATTACATCAAAATATGAATGTTTCGTAAGCGTTTAATATAACAGATCTCAGTCTTAGTTCACCACGCCGTTAAATATAACCGATCTCGTCTACTGCATAATATCATATCTGGGGGGGTTTAAAATCTATTTTATTATTTTAAAATTAGCAATCAATGAACATCGTATGAAACTTATCCAATATATATTGAAATATTGCATCTGTAGCCAAACTGAACTTGCATGCGCTTTGCAAAGCTAAATAGCATACACACTACACAACACCTACGGTATCTGCTTAAAATTACTGCTGCTTTCGAAAGAGCTATGCTTTTGAACTTACAAAAACATTATAATCAAGAAACTACAGATAAGCCTTGAAAATACAGGTACCTACGGGTTACATAATGCATGTATAATGTAATGTATATTCCGATGTTTTACCCGGTACGTCAGTTAATTATAGCGTTAGCGTTAGACAACAACTGACAGTGTTTTACTTGTAGCCGCGCAGCAGCTGTCAGCTTAAATACTAGTAGTTCAGCAAATGAACATCAGCCCACTAGGCACTCACAATGTGTTCATTCGTTCATGTTGCGTTCATGTTGCGCAACAGCCTAGTTACTATTTTCAAAGCATGCGCACCAACTGGACACAATAAATTGTCCATATCGTTTACAGTCAATACATGGAAAGCGAGTGGTCAGCAACTGCTAAGAAATGGCAATGTACATGTAGCATTTCACACCATTGTACTATAATTGAGACTAGATATGTTTGATTTTTAGCTGCACTGTATAGGAACCTTAAAAAGTTGTTCTGGTCACATATCGGGTATCGTCTCATAAAAAATTGTGTTAATTTTTTGGCTCTTGAGGATGGGGACACATATCTTAGTAATTTCATATGTGAAATTCGTTCTAAATGAAAGCTGTTTTGACATTTGAAGCAATTTAAATATCAACACAAAGTGCACTTTATAACATATTATACTTTCAACGTTAGATCGAGATAGCAAACGATGTACAGAATGTAACAAATATATAAATTATGTTTCAGATTTCGAACCGCTCTATCGAACCGCAAGCCAGCTCTGTAGTCCAGGCTACCCATCACATGCACCATCCAGATTATTCTGGTCTCAACAGTCACGGCAAGCTGTCTCTCATCCAGCCTAATATACATGCTTCTTCCAAAATTTTATTACTTATGCAGAAAGATGCACTAGGATCCACAAGGACCATGTTTTACTGACGAACCCACAGTGGTAATGAATCTTCTGACCCCTATAGGGCCCTATAGCCCTTGGCAGACCCTTCCCCTCTGAAAGAAGGGGAGGGTCATACTTAGCATTTATGAAATGGATGATATTAATAAGAATGCTCCAAAAAAAAGAATACTCTAGCTTTCTTACTTATTGGATATGTTTTTAAACAATCTTGTAACGATTTCCCTTTAGGGTCCTCTAATGAATGTCAAAACTAACGTTTTCACCATCAACATCACCCCATGGCATATAGTTCCAAGCAACGGCAGGTTCAACACGCTCTTATTCTACAGTTGCAAAAGCAAGCCGCCTAATGGTAAAGCACATACATCCATTTCTAAACTCTCCCGGGGCTTGCGATCGTTTCTTTTGTTTTCCAGTGAAAAAGAGTGACCACTCTCTTACATGTTAGATTACATTAGCGCCCCTTGTGATGCATATTGCTGTCCGCATCCGCCCACGTGACCACATAAAATAATATAATAATAGAATAATAAAATTCCCACATAAATAATAAGTACACAATTACATCATAGATGTAGATGATGTAATGCTATCAACTATATATATAGCAATATATTCCAACCCAAACTTACCTTGAGGACTCAACTTAGAGATATACAGCGCTTCCTTTCAGTGTTCACTGTCCTCGGCGACATAGTATGTGTTTTTGATCTTCTTGCACTAAAAAGCAACTTTTGACTATTAGCCTAACTTAGCTGTTATAACAAATTCTGAATCAAAATTTTAGTAATTGTATTATTTGTATTCTGCCGGTTAGTAGAATACTTGGCTACTTGACCGGGAAACAGCAGTGTTTAGCGCTGATGTTTCGCGGAACACAGGCTGAGAGAGCCTGGTAGGCCCAATTAGCACATCTAAATGGCGTTGTTTATGTACTGCAATTCACAATTAATTAGGTCTTTCTTCATTGTTCAACCGCCGACACAAAGAAGAGTTAACTGAGCACATTCATTGTCACCAAAATACCAATTCCTTTGTGAGCTGCGCTAGCATGGTTGAAAAGCAAGCCCTGAAAGGTCCGCCAAGCGCCGATAGGCCACACGCGGCAGTGCTGCGTGTCACTCGCAGCCTGTAGGCTGTTGATGAACTGAGCGCGACTTACCGCATTAGAAAGGCGGGTGGGGCGCTGCTGCTGCTTAATTTGTGAGGTTGGGTGTATAGCAATAGCTATGACTATTAGGGAGATAAGGTATGAGCAAGAAAAATGAAGAAAGAGTTCACGACCTCTGACTCACTTTTTGTGATAGGGCTATACTGGTACAGTGTTCAAATTTACTGCAATTTGACACCAGTGAAAAATTTCTTCAATTCTTGAACTGCATGATTGTGATTCATTTCTGAATTTCTGAGAATTTGCATGAAATTTAACATCGAACTAGACAGTCTTACTATCATAGACTACTAAACAACAGCAGACAGCTGAGGCAGATCATCACTGGAGGTGAAATAGCACAAGCTGAGAGAAGACTTAGCGATATTTGAGGCAGCTTAGTGTATGTATTTTATAAATATAGGTAAATATATAAGTTTGTGGATAACTTAGGAGTCTAGGACCCTAAGATTTAAATAATAATCCCTGTCAATCTAAAATGTAATGCAGATCAGTAGGTCAGTAGATCAGTAGGTCCGTAGATCAGTAGGTCAGCAGATCAGTAGGTCAGTAAATCAGGAGGTAAAGATAATATGGTAAGAATTGAGTTTTTTAAGCAAAAATTTACAGTGCGAATTATGAAGCGTCATCAGTCCCCCGACCTAAGGTCACCTATGGACGCTTTAACATCATTTAAGTGTAGGCTAGCGAATTCCCAAACACAATCTTAGATCTTAAGACAGGTGAGGTCAAGTAGTTAAGAGTGTATGATTTGAGTGCTTTTTTGCTTGAACTTGGACTCGATTTAAAACCACTGAGCAGTAGTGATATGCGCTTTAGACTGCATTTTTAAACTACGTAGTTTTACTATGATAATATTTGGATAAATTTCTAATAGAACGTATTCGTGCAAGCCAAATTCGTATTTGTTAATGCGGTTAAATATATTTTAGTTAGCAATGACTGTATATTACATATTTTTTGGCTTAAAATCGCCCTCATGAATCTAAACAACTACAACAATACCAGTTAGCATAACCATGGATTTATACTGGAATACAGTTTTGGATACGGTGCCCATTTTGTACTAAGTGGGGATTAGGACGGCATATTCTGTCGCTGTCATCATCGAGAGAGGGCTCTGCTACGTTCTACGTCAGCCGATATCTGCTGTTTCTCTGGTGTATCCTGAAACTAGCGCACGGAGTAGGCTCGTGGTACCAGGCTGTAGACCTGTAGAGGCCTTGCTGTGAAGAGCGAAGTTAAATAATTCTCGCCGTACACGTAGGCCTACAGACCGAGATTGATATACAATGACAGTGCACAATTCTAGTATATTGTACTGGCCTATATGTATATCATCATGTGTCTGCTTTATCCAGTAACCTGGGATATATATTCACGTCATAATGCAGATGTTAAACTTAGTTTAACATCTGCATTATTGCAGATGTTAAACTGCAATAATGCAGAGTTTAACATCTCTGTTAAACTAAGTTTGACAGAGATGTTAAACTTAGTTTAACCTCTCAGTTAATGTCTTTGTCTCTGTCTCAATCTCTGTCATCATGACATGACATTACATGTCATGTCATGATGATTACAACATAGTACTTATCATGATCATTACTACATAGTTACCGCAGAGTAATGACATGACATTACATGTCATGTCATTACATGGCATGTCATGACAATGATGATATTACAATGTCATCATTGTCATGTTATAATATACAAACTAAGGGTTAGTACAAGGGTTATTCTACTGATGTAACGTGAGTCCAGTTAATAGAGCGCTGATGGTTGTAAGTGACCGGCGCACATAAAGGTCACATAGATAATTTCCGTTGGTGAAATTGATAAAAAATATCAAAGCAGAAGATCTTTCAGTGTGTTCTATTCATAGAACTATACTAAAATTTCAACTTGTAATATGAAGTATCAGTTTTTGTGACTCTTTGCTGAGTCAGGGCCATGTGCCAATGATCTAGTCCTATAGTAACCAGCGACAATATATACAATAGAGGCTATATAGCCCGTATGATTGACCTAGTTATAGTCCTCGTCACTGTAGGTCTCCTAATGATCGTTTTCGGAATGTTCAAACTCTCCTCAACATCAAACGTGTGGGGCATATTGGATTGTGTAGAGTTCCGGTACCTTGAACAATTATAAATAATTGCATATTGTGCCTTCCAAAACCTTCTTAAAGCAATTACACCTGTACATGATCCTGGTAACAGAAAAGGTTGAGAACCCCTGCGTTACCGCTATAATTGCATGCAATGCGCAATGTTTTTACTGCATATTTTTAATGTGCAATACTTGAAGTCTGTGCATTTCTGGAAAACAGTAGGCCCCTACTTCCAATCATATCGTTGCTCATCGCACCACCTTATATTTCATCATCAACTTGCATCAGCCTTGCTTATTAGTCAGACCTCTCTATCGAGGTTGCAGGCGTCCAGTATCACGCTGTGGCGGGGAGATTAACAAGATTGATAAGCATTATCCACTCGAGAAGATGACTTGCAAATGTAGCTCAAGCCGTGTATGTCCACCGCAACTGAATAATTATGGATTAGATCATCGGATGCAGTGGCAGGACGACCATAACCGGTGAAAGGGGAAACTACTATTGAAACTAAGACTAACTGAAGACTAGGACACGCATTCGATAGCAGCACTGATCATTATGTCCATTATTAATGTGGGTCTATCGCCAGGCCTATTTAATATCGAAGTTGATTGGGAACTAAGAGGGCTCTTCTGGCCTATTGGCTATCAATAAATGACAGAGAGGAAGGAAATGGTTAAAACGCGTTGTCATCAATAAAACACTGCTTGCAGACGTTTTGCAAAACTTTCAGTAGTAATAAAGCATTCTTCGTATTGTAATAGAGCAACATTTTCTCTTCAAATATGAATTATTGACAGTTAAATTTGATCAACACCATGGTGAAGCCGACAGAACATGCGACACAGCAGTTAACGCCCACTGTCGCTAGCTGCTGCTGCTAGTGCTACAAGGTCACTCGGCTAAATAACGCACACGAGTCTCAATTGAAATTCCTGACGTAATTATTGCAACAGGTTAATATAGACAAAGGCGTCATTATTATAACAGGTTAATGCAGACAAAGGCGTCTCTAATGTTATTATAGTAAACAGTACATAGATATAGATATAACCTTTCTTGTAATCGTTACCTGGGGTGCTCTATGCCGACAAGCACGTGTAAGAATCGACCGCACACGAAGAATCAGCTGATTAGGCCTGTATGCTACACAGAACTATGTATGCTATAGGGCAGAGCCAAGCGTGGTACATTGATCGCAGGCGCCAGCTGCAGCTGGCAGGCAGCACTATCATTATGATAGCAGACAGTGCAGTCTACACCAGCAACTAACGCGTGCGCAGCACCGGCCAATGGTAGTCTTCAATACATACCTTATTGGTGTCCTTCGAGCGTTGCCAACGACATCTAATATTATTATTGCGATCTACCAACCATACTTCTGCAGTCTTATAGTTGCTATATTCAATTCAATTCAATTCAGTATGATTTATTCCTCAAACACACGATATACACACGGTATCAACACGCAATTACAGTTTGATTTTACAATGTACACCAAGGTTTCATGAAAAGGGCGGCGGCCAGATTCCTCTCGGAACACCAAAATATCACCCATTTTTATTACTGACAGATAGCAGACACAATAATAGTACTAATGTAGATACATGACTTTCTTGAAGAATAGACAGCGTATAAAACAACAAGCAAATAATTAAATAATTAAGTAGTAATAACTCGACGTAATGATAGTGCAAAGTTGCATAGTTTCAGTGTATTTATCATTGTTTCGGAATAGTCCGTCCGTTCAAATTCAAACTATGCCATATTTTAATTGTAATGTATCTGATACATTTTCTTCAGATAGAAAATGCTTGAACTAGCCTAAAGTGGGTGCATGCACCGTATTTGGTGACAGATCATTCCAAATTTTTGTTACTCGATAAGAATAAGAAAATAAGGAAATATTACACTTTGGTTTTATTGCTCGAAGTGTGAGTCCATGACCTCTGGTTAAAGCAGAAATTGTTTCATATGTTAAAATATCTGTCTTGTCGATGTCTATTAGATCGTGCAAAATTTAGTGACAAAGAATCATATCAGCATGCACTCTACCTAACTCTAGGGATTTGAGATTGGCCTTTTCCACCCTTTCTGTGTACGAAAGTTCCTCAAATCCAAACAAGCTTTTTGTAAACTTCTTTTCAACTTTTTCAATTTTCATTGTATCGTCGTGAGTTTGTGGAGACCAAATCGGAGAATAGTACATTAATATTGGCAAAACATACATGTTGTAGACCATAATAAGCAAATCCGGATCAGTTGACAGAATTCTTTTTCGCATAACGTACAATCTTTGTTTGGCCTTACCACACACAATATTAATATGAGTTTTAAACTTTAGATCAGGCTCAAAAGCTATTCCTAGGTTTTTATCAAATGTGTCAGAATTTGTTGTCCCAGTCTTAAATTGCTGCCACTTATTAGTTCTAGCGACTGACTAAACAGCATCAGGGAAGATTTCTCAATGAAAATTGGTAATTGCCAGTTCAATGCCCAATTGCTAATACCTTCCAGGGCCTCTGAAACGATATCTAGCTCATCCGGTTTTACGATTATTTAGTAGCACTTGAAGTCATCAGCAAAATTTTTTTATTTCATTGATTGTGGAATGACTCTGGGCAAATCATTGATATAAATAGAAAACAAAATTGGCCCCAACACACTTCCTCGAGAAACTCCGCTAGTTAATTCCTTTGAATCAGACAAGCAACCAGCAACCTTGATCCGCTGTGATCTACCGGTTAGAAAAGAAGCTAGACAGGTTTTGAGTTTTCCGCCCATTCCTAGCATATCGATTTTGTGTAACAATTTTGAGATGGAAACTTTATCGAAAGGTTTCTGAAAGTCGATGTAGGCAATAAGAGACTCTCATTGTAGTTCATATAGAGATCACCAATCAACTCCAATAAATTGGAAGTAGTGGAACGTTTAGTTAGAAAACCGTGTTGCGCTCTGTGAATTAAACAATTTTC
>JAQIWG010000544.1:0-32479 GCA_034695025.1 Chamaedrilus cognettii
CAGGGTTCAATCAACAGGGTTCAATCAACAGGGTTCAATCAACAGGGTTCAATCAACAGGGTTCAATCAACAGGGTTCAATCAACAGGGTTTTTACGTCAAACATTTAGTCCAACTACATTAACTACGTCAGTCAATGTAGTTGGACAGGAAACATTTGGTACAGAAATTGAAGCAAAATCAATCACTATCGTTTACTATTAATGTTCAAATGAATCAATTAAAACTAAATTAAATTAACTAATTAATTGGTCACATACAAATTCATATTTTATAATTAATAATTTCTCAATTTTTCAAAACAATATCTACAAATACTTCTTTTCTACATAATAAAGTACATAATAACAATCGAGGCTGCGCCCAAATAGGGGACAATATTGGACAAATAAGGGATGCAGGACAAATGGCCTAAAATAAGGGACGTCCCTTAAAATAAAGGACGTCTGCCAACCCTACCTGCGGTTGGTCGGGGGGCGCGGCGGAGGCGGGGCGGCGGTGGGGGACGCGTGGGGATTCGTATCCGGCGCTGTGCTTGGCGTCGAGGAAAAGGTGCATGCTGCCATTGGCGCGCGCTTTGTATTCCGCAGCGCGCAGGAACTCGTTGCTGGTGGAGGATTGGGGGATGGTTGCAGTGGGGGGACGATGGAGGAGAATGGCCACCTCGCTTAGCGACTGGGACTGCTTCATGTTTGTCGGCTCCATGCTGGGGGATGTGTGGGAATTTTATTTGGACTTGGATGTTTCACTATGGCTTTATTATGTAGAACCACGCGTAGTCAGTTTAGTAAGCCGTGCAGTAAAATAATTGTTGTATGAACTCAATCAACATTATACTAGGCGTATTTCCAAACCTTCAGTACTTGATGAATCGTTCCCTGGCTGAAACCAAAAAGAACATACATTTAATTATATATAGCGCAGGGAATGAAATGACCGTAAGATATGCAGTTAACTTATTCAAAATGTTCGATGAAGAATTCAAGCTTCAGTGCATACAAAGGCTTAGCAGCAGTGGCGTCTAAAGCTCAAACAAATTGTTCATTGCACGCCATAGTTAATTATATAAAAGGCCTACTGCAGCAAAATTCTATTTATAGAACGCTATTTTAGTTTAGAGTTAATTAGCTCAGGGATAGTTCGGGGTTAGTTGAGGGTTAGTCTAGGGTTAGCTTAGGGTCAGCTTAGAGTTAGTTTAGGGTTACTTTAGGATTATCATGCCCTAACCTCAGGGTTTGAGCATGATTTTTTTATGTTTTAGTTCGTGCAACGACCAATTTGTTTGAGCGAATAGACGCAAGTCTTAGCAGCTCCCAATGATTCCAAGCACAAAAAATGAAGCATAAACGTGAACAGTGGCGTAGCTAGACTTTTTGCCGACTGGAGAAAAAAATTGTAACGCTTATTTTATTATTTTATTATTTTATCAGGGTTAGAGGCTACCGATTTTTAAAGCGGGAGCGGTGTTTAAAAATTGTTGGACTGTCAGAATGTTAGACAAAATGTGCGCGTAGCGCGCAAATTTTTTCAGATGTTATAGTGAGTCTCCATATGGCGCTATAGGAAAATTGCTGTCGTGTCATCTACCCTCCCCCCCTATAAAAACTCAACAAATTTGAACGAATTCGAAACGTCATTAAAATCATCCCGTCGGAGCAGCTGCTCCAATTGCTCCTGGGTAGCTACGCCACTGAACGTGAATGATGATGATGATAGGACCCCTGCAATATATTAGAATACGTAGATTCGACTAACTTCTTTCATATAAAAGTTCGGTTTGACCTTTAGATCGAAAAAAAAACAATTAAATGCCACTGCAGCTCACACATCAACATCAGCATCAACTAGACTTCTGCACTCCACCCTAACGGATGATTATTTGCAGGTGCACACTACAGAAGATATTGCACTGCAGCTGTGCGTGACCGCCATGATAGAACCTGCTGCTAGGCAACCGTAAACACTGTAATCAGCGTGACCACGTACACGTCCGTCAATGAGCTAGAATTTATTTTGCTACTCGCAATCAGGCCTACGCGCCTCCTCAAACAGGCGCAGGCAAATAAAAACCCACAAAAAACTCGTTAAAATTTTCAAAAAGCTAATAAAATTTTGCAATTTTCGAGCTGAATTTTGTCCGCATTAAGGGAAATGCCCTTGCAATTTAAGTCATGCTCTTGAATATTGCAAGAAATTTAAAATACTAACGGTAACGTAGTTTTGATCACACATTGAACACAATCATTTTAATAAATAAAATTACTTTATTTATAAAATAAATTTATCAAAAATATATAGAACACCAGCTAGGTGTTTGATGTAAATGTATGCTAGGCTAATGAATCACATCGATTATATGCGTTTAATACATCAAAGTAAATTTAAGCAAGTATTTTCATAAATGTATGTAAATTTTTCTTGAAATGCACTGCTCAGTGCTATAAATTATTATGTCGCAATTACCAATATTGACGATAATAATAATTATTATTTCTCAATGTTACAAGCAGCTAAAATAGTCTGCAATGTAAAATCACCTGGTCACGCCGAGGACGATGACGCGTTGCCTTCTGGGATATTTGACGCCAAACGCATAAAAATGACGTCATAATTCAAATTTCATTATGACACTTATGAAGCAATTTCCGCAGTCGGTTTGCGTGCTTCCTGCGGCGAAGAGCGAAGCGGCGAGGAGCGCGTTAGGAGTTAGGACGACGCTGGTTTAGGACGTCGCCCCCTGCGCCCTTGTGCACCCCCCGGTTATTGTTGCGAAAGGACGACAACAACGCAGGTACTGGCACTACTGGGGTTATGAAATTAGCGTTAATCTGACAATTCTATCATAAACCCTTTACCCAAACCCTAACGGGGCCCTAACCCAAATTTGCTAACCCTAACGGGGCCCAACCATAGCTTGCTAACCCTAGCGCTGCTTTGTTGTTGTCCTTTCCCAACAATAACCATTTCGGCTGGACTAGGCTGCGCTCTGCTTTCCTTCAAGCCGGCATAGGCTCTGTTACTACAATTTATAATAGGCTATACTAGGCCTTGTTCAGGGATAAGCCTAATCCTCCGAAGTAGGGCGAAACTCGGTACTCTGCCGTGGACGCCAAGCTTAACCGGATTAGCCGAAGTCATTGGAGGAAGGGCCAACCGGCAGTGTTACATTTGAGCGTAGCAACTCAACCAACTCGTCAGAGTTCTACCTTGTGGTAGGTGATGTCTAGCCTCTAAAGTTGTTTTTTATGTTAGCAAAAACTTATTGTGTTATGATACTAGTAGCAATGGGACCCGTCTTAGGATGGTCATGTTGCACCCCTTAGCCCACGCCCCCCCCCCTCCCCCCGTTCCTCTCCCCCACCTACAGCACTCCTCCGCCCACCTCACCCCCCCATCGTCCCTCCACGCTGGCTTGCGACTAGCAGCATGCCGCGAGGCCAGCCACCAACCGAGTAGACGTACTGTAGAAGTCATCACACCTCACTGCGCGTGGTGATGTGCTGGGCGAGCGAGCAATGACCCCCTCCCCTCACTCCACTGCGGGACTGCGCAGCGTAATGTCAGACATACCCCTACAAATTCTTTCTAGGATCCTTAGTAATGGTTGAGCTATTGATGGTTAATGGCTAACGTTATAGATACGGTGAGTTCAGCTAGATATGGATTTGGTTTCCTATCCACTGTTTACGTAGTAAAGCTTCTCAATCAATTTTGTTATCTGTGATTCTAATCGTGACGGATGCATTTGTTTGTTTACTTAAATAGTTCAGAACAGCTAGCATTATAATTTGTAATTTGTGTATGTCCAAGACACTTCGTTAATATTTATATAGTAAGCAGAAGCGGTGTAGTTTTTCTTGAACTCATGGGCTGCTTTATATAGGAGGGGGGGGGGGGGTTAAAGTAACATTTTTGTTTCCTTTGACGGTAATTGTGTGACATTACATGCAATCAGATATATAATGACATGAGCTACAAGCCTGCAACATCATTAGCGTTCATAACATGACGTAGCATCTGTGTACCGTTAGTTATCTTTGATATTTAATATAAATACCATTTTATCAATATTTTAGTGTTGCTTGCATTAGCATGTAACAAATTATGCTGTAGTATTTCCAAAAGCATTTTAAAGCAAGATTATATTTAATCGCATTATGTTTTACAAATTAGCTTCTTTGCTCATTTTTGATCAATGATTAAGGTCACATTGTATAGATTGACCGCTCAGTGTATATGTGTGATAGCAATCGGTGACACACTCAGGGCTGGTTTCTTCAACACGGATCTAATGGTGGTTCAGGATTTAACCCACCTTTTTGCATAGGCTAAATCCTGAAACACCATTAAATCCATATTGGAGAAACCAGCCCAAACACTGCAGGTAGCAAGCTGTGGGTTGCTTTCATATGGCTAGACGATGGACTGGACGATAATATTGACTACTCACCAATCTGCTGAAGATGTCATGACAACAGGCTGCAGCTTCACAGGCTTGGTGTCTTAGTGCACTGAAGTGGCAGATCTTGCTCTAAGGCCCACTAATGACAATGCAGTATGTGATATTTGATCATTTTCTAAGCTTTGTGATTTGTGTGTAAAGATTTGCTTGTAGTCATTTGTGAGAGACCTCAAATGGTTTTCTGTTACATATGATGGAAACTGACTTTTAATAAATATTAAATTATTTTCTGATGTTCAATGGGCTTGTTGTTTTAGTACCAGGCTGGCAGGCTGCTTAATGTTAGATTGTAGATGAAGTTAGCAGGCTTCCCAGTTGTCCTGATTTTCCAAAAATGTCCTGAGATTCTTGGCCTGTCCTGAAATTCCAAGATTTGTCCTGAAATTTTGTGTATATTTTTTTGCCATTTTTGACTTTATCATCTAATCTTGCATAAATGCATGGATGTTAATGATTGAATGTCATATTATTATGTGATACCGGTATATCATTGCTGAAAGAATAGTAATGGAGGCTGTACGACTTTGTGGACATGTCAACTTCATTGATCACTTGTGTTAAGCGTTCATATGCCGAGTATGCACTGAAATTGGAGAACGATGAAAAGAATCGGAGATTGAAAGAGCAAGAATGAGCAGTTGGTCAATGACATGAGAAAACTTTGTACAAAAATGGAAGACACGAAGAAGCAGATAAATGAACAGAAAATTCTAGAAGATGCTCAAGCTACAAGAACAGGAAACAGCAAAGCATCTCATAGGAGAAGCTTAACAAAACTGGCAGTTGTTGGAAGAATAATGACCTGAAGGGTGTAAAGGTTGAACAGGTCATGCTAACAGCTGGAAACACCAAGCTACATGATATGTCTAATGAACTTAGTCCTACACTGATTCAACAAGAGATACTTGAACGTACCAAAGAGCATGAAAGACTCGGAGAAGATGTGACTTGAATGTACCAAAGAGCGTGAAAGACTGCGAGAAGATGTGACTTGAACGTACCAAAGAGCGCGAAAGACTCAGAGAAGATGTGATGGATGAAATAGAGCAACCCGTTACAAAGAGCTTAAGTCACAGTGATTAACATGATATAGTTCACATGGATGATTATGAGCTACAGAGGGGCGCTGTTGAGAAGCGTTTTTTTGTTTAGTCCGGTACTTTTTCAGGTAGGCTTAGAAGCAAATTTCTGTTATTTGACTAATGGACATATGCAATTCACCTTTAATTTATCACCTTTATTGCAGAAGGTAGATTTTAATGACAATCTCATCGAGATCTTTGTAATTCTTATTGCGAGACATGCTGTGTTCGATTTTCTTAGTTATTGGAATGTACTTTCTTTGTAATAAAAACATAAAGGGAGGATTGGAGCAGCTAGAAGGGGAGGAAGAGGCTACATAATTTTTTTTACTTAACAGCGTGCTAAAACTAGCCATAAAACTATTAGCAAAGTTAACTAGGTTATTATAATTCGTATCTATCATGATATGCATTAGAAAAATCGATGCCGAAAATGTCCTGAAATTTCACATTTTTTCTTTCCTGAAATTCTGAAAAATGGACTGGGAGGCCTGAGTTAGGTATATCTGTCAAGCATGTAAAAGCTGAAAAGAGAAGGTTATGAAAGCTAGGGGATTAAGGCATGGGGATGCAACAGATGGGATAATGTGAAGGATGGGTGTCCAATCCATGGCTGCAAATGGCCTGCCCTGAGGGTCTGCGTAGCCTATGTGGAGAGTGCGGCCACAATATGGGAGTGTGTGTCGTATTAGGTATATATTTATGTTAAACTTAATGAATAAATGTAGTTTTCTGCCTTAATCTGAAAGTGCTTGAGTAATATTGAAGTATGGGTACCTGTCATATCACTGGATGGAACCAAATAATTGTAGCATTCCATAATTGGCAGTTAGATGAGACAATAATTGCTTCAGCTATTAATAGTTATAACTCTCAGTGTTGGAATGGAGTAGCAGACAATTTGCTTGAGGATAAACTATTTAGTTTCTGGTTCAGCATTGCAAATTTGTCACCAAATCATAAAGCATCCTTAACGGCATTGTAATGTAGATTTAAGGTTGGATTTGTCAAGATACCAGTTGTGGGGTGGTGAAATTAATCTGGATGGCGGTGAAATGGTCAAAACATTTGGAATGCGAAGCAATGTGCACTTTGTTGGTGTTACACCTGTCTTAGTCTAGTGTTTCTAAAGCCATTTTGCTCTCCAGCACAGTTGTCTACACTTAACTAGCCAGTGAAAACTGGACTTTTTCTGCAGCCAGCGTGCTGACCATATATATGCTGCGCTCAGGGAGCTTGGTGTATTTATGTTCCAATAGTCCTATAGCTTGCTATGAGTGCTCTTTTGAAGCTATATATTTTATGTCCTGTTTTAAATGTAATCAGATATGGTTTATCTATTCGATACATCATTTATGTGATCATGACATGTAAGATACTATGCATGATGTCTCGGTTATACAATAACAGTTTCTTTTAATCTGTGTTTTATATGACTTTTGCATATACTAAGCTTTTGTTCTTCACTGTGCCTCAGTTACGGTTTGCGAAAATGATACCTGTTCCAAGGTTATCAGTGTTGACCTGTAATACTTCCTTATTCAAACGTTCCGTTCGTCTGTAGAGGTGGTAGGCATTGACTGTGGATAGACATTTTTATTTGTTAACTGTTTCTTTCTGTTTTATTCAAACCACTACACCACAGCGAGGTGCTGTGGTGTAGTGGTTAAGGCGTTGGACTGAGTCCAGAGGACCTGGGTTCGAGTTCCAGCGCTGGTGACAACGGCAACTATGAAATCATGACGTTACAGGCCCTTCAGCAGGGCTGTTAAACACACGAGTGTCGCTAGCGGATAATCATCATCCAGGATAATATATTATTCCGGTTGGCGACAGGATGGGCATTAGGCCTAATGGACATCCGGCCGTAAAAACCCAGCTCCTATACAAACGTCTTACCTGTGTTAACATGGCCACGGCGTTACAGGCCTGCCTGTGGCGAATTAGAATGGACGTCAAAAACTGATTATTATTATTATTATTATATTATTATCAAAATTGTTGCAACCTATGCAATATTTATAATGTTGATAAACTATAAGCGCCAAAGTTGCTTCTTCGCGATACATAAACTTTAATTTGCCGCTGTCATATGCTACTGCTAACAAAAAATGGGTGTATTTTTATTTTTCGGAGAGGAATCTTGTCACGCTTTTCATCTATTTTGTTGTCTACATTGTAAAATCATGATTGAGTTACCGTATGCATGCTGATACATTGGATCCATGATGTATGAAACCCTTGATGACTAAATCGAATTTAATTACAAGATGTATGCAACATTTGATGAATGAATTGAGTTGAATTTGGATGCAGGTTTATTTTCAGAATACACATTGCATCTAAGCTACTAATTAAGATAGGCGGTTGAACTGAACGTCTTTAGGTAACAAAGCCATAAGTTACATCTTTTCTGGCAAATCTGAATGAGCATAAAACTTCAAATTTCTGTGGCATTCAGTTTTTTTGTCACGTGGCTAAAGGGTGGGTTTGTAGCCACAGCTTATCACAGCACTAGCGCGTGGTCTGACTGTCGCCTGTTTAATTGTAGACCTAGGCCCAGTGGCCTAGTTCCTGACTCTGCTATCTGGATCCTGTGCATATAGCCTGATTCTTGTTGTCCCTGAGTACAGCCGCCTATTATAGGCTAATACTAATCAGTCTTGCCACTCTTTAGGATATATCACTAGATTTATGTATATTTCAGTCGTTGAGGAACCTGATTTTTAACGCAATCTGCGGATATCTCGGAATATTTGTTATTAAATCGTACCAGTACACTTCTGATGAAAGCTTGTAATTTTTTGTACAAGAAGTTATGCCTTCTAGAGATATTTTTAGTTGAGATACCCAGAATCTAGAGATATTTCATTTGGGTCGAGTGTTACTGGTCACTGATACTTATCGCCTGCCCAGCAACCCTGCATTTAATGCTGGGCTGGGCCTGTTCAGCAAATGAGGTGACCGTGTTTGCTGATCTCATTTCTGGATATCGATCTAGTGCTAGTGCACTTCTAGATGTCTTTTCTCCTACGCAGGGGCCTGTTTTATGGTCTATTTTGCTTTGACTTGGTTTTTTGTTATTTTTTATGGTATTAGGTTAATTTTTTTATGACAGTAGTGTGGTGGTTGGGTAGTATGTACTTGATGCTATTTAAATGTCATGACAAGTGACCATTGAAACTTGTCATCAAGGGTCGCTTTGCCCTCCTAAATAATGTTTGGACTGCAGTCATTGACTGATTAATGAATGACCTTGGATCATTATGTATCATGATCACGTGTCCCCATCATGATTTAGCCCGGATACCAGCCATGGTTTAGCCCTAGTCCCCACCTGGATGACAACAAGCAATTGAAAGATTGGCTAAAAAAAAAGACTTGACGATTTTGATACTGGGTCTCTAGTTTTGTCAAGAGAGGCAACCATTGAATTGGACATAGTAACTTTTGTGAAAAAGTTCTGTGCCAACTTGCGCAAGAGTTCTGCATTAAAAGAAGAAGTCCCCACCGTCACTGAATATGCTGCTACAGTTGACCCCTGTTAAAGGTAAGAGGTCTTCTCTGCATATGAAGTCCTGAAATAGAGCCTTATGTGCCGAAATCTTAATTATGCAGGTTTGAGTTACACTGCCAGTTCAGGTGTAAACGTATTCAGAAATGACAGTAAAAAATGTGATGGAATTTATTGAAGTGGGCTGTTGGATTGGCACCACGTCCTGTAAGATTCAGTGGAATAGCAGCTGGCTGGTTCTCACGATGTAAAGGGAAATAGCACTATGCGGAGAATAGCACCATGTGCGGTGCGCAATAGCACCTCGTGTGGTGCGTAACGGCACCTCGTGCGGTGCCTAATAGCACCTCGTGCAGATAGCACTGCGTGCTGCGAGACAGGCATCAGGTTGTAAGAGGGTGTCGAATGTACTGCCGATGGCATTTAACAGCGAAATGGATTATATTACTTCGCTGCAATCCCCGTACCAGATAATTATTTATTTGGTTGGCGTCAGGAAGGGCCGGGAAGGAATCCTGCCATAAAAAGCAAGCTCCGGTGGTCCTCATCAGGGCGAAACGTTCTTGTCTGTGTCCTGTGAAAACGTCCTTGTGACAACACAGACATCAAGAGATTAGTTAACTAAAAAGGCAGTTAGTTGACAATTGTGGTATTGGAAACTTAATACCTACAGGTACGTTTTCACCAAGGGATGATACTTAAAATCAGCTGATGAACTCTATCAGATACTTCTTCTCCAGCATTTTGGTGAAAATAAGGTGCAGTGAGTTGGCCGATATCCAGAAACAGATTTTAGTAGACGGCTTGATTAAAGATAAGACCCTCCACACTGTATTAAAGTTAATATTCTGTCAGGAAATTAAGCTTTGGAGAAGAATGCTAAATTGATGGACGGCAGGGGTGGGTGGAGTTTTTGTTGAATGCTGTTTTCCTGATGGCTAATAGAGGTATATTGCGTACCATATCATTTTTATAATTTAATTCGTACAAAATGTTTGATTAAATTTAAATCCTGATTTTATTAAGTAGGTTGAGCTTTTTATTGTGGTTTACACCCATTGCCGTGATGATTTCTTAGATTTTAGAAAGGTCTGTAGTGAAAGGGATTTTACTAGTTTTTTACTATTGTTTTTCTTTTGTGTATTGGATGTTTGATCAAGTCTGTTTTCGGCGAACTACTCGCTTCTTCGGGAAACTATTCTTTTACTAGCTTGGCAGCTGTTGGGGAGCCTCGGCCTACTATAGTCTGCTTTAGTGTCTTTTATTATTTCATCTTTTTCTATAATTGTGAACGCCAACTCAGTGTCAAAGTCATATGCTACAGTTTATTGTATAGTCAGAAACATGGCAGCGCGACGTTCTAATTCTGCATCGCTTTCTATTGCACAATGTCTATCATCTTCCTTTTACACTTTACCTCTACTGCTCCACAGTCTGTATGTCAAAACGACAGAGCTTTGGCGCAGCAGGGCGACGTCCCCCAGCGCCAGGGCATAAGGCCCGAACGCGTGGTAGGCTTTCGCAGAGTTCTTGTTGTCGGCGAGGTCTAGGAACGTCTGCTTGAAGTGCTGAAAACGTCTGGTTGAAACGCTGACGAAATCTTCCAAATTTATACTAAAGAGCCAGGAGGCAGGGCTTATAAGTCCTTCCCCCCTCAATATAATAATGGATTTAATGGAGATTACACCACATTCCTCTATGCTCAAAATGTAATAAAGACCGAATGCATCACTAGTGCTATTCTCAGAACAGCAATAATTCCAGGGTTAAGTATGTTATGTATGTTACTTCGGGTGCCTTTTAAAACATTTGAATTTTAATGGTACCCAGAATGTTTATTTTATTGAATACCGGTATATGAAAAATTAAACGCATACTGCTGAAATATGTTAACAATTCATTACATAATATTAACTATGATATATATTGACAAGTGCTAGTATAATTGTATGTGGAGGATCTTTATGTTAATAGGCTATTCAATGAAGCTAGAGTGCAACGGCCATGATGCAGCTGTGGTAGGAATTGTACAGCTCTGCAAAGTAGCCTTCTGTGGAGAAAGCTTCTAGAACTTCTCGCTGTGGCACAGTAAACAGCGTGTTGGATAAATATTGTATCCCCAGATTGGCTATTGATCTGCCAGACTGTCAAGATACCCCATCCACTATATTGCATCTCTGCATCTTCTTCCACTGACAGTAATTGCGCTAGTGATGAAGAATGAGCAATGCATTTGTACTGTAGTTTGAACGTTTGCTCGCAGCCTGTTGAATTTCTTTCATTATGGCTAGATTGGCATGAATGAGAAAATGTTAGAACTTGCAAGTAGGTATTAGGGCAAAGAACTGGTCTGGATATTTGTTTGACTGTGTCCTCCTGGCTATCGCTGTGAAATTTTGTTACAGATATCAGATGGTTGTGAATTGTGGTGACTGTATAAAATACTCACTAACTTAAAAGGTAAATTGTATTACGGTATATATACTTGTAGGAGGAAGATGTATGCAACTGTGCATTTTATCATGTATATAAAATGTTTTTTAACATTAATATTGCGCTGATGATTAGTATTTGATTCGTCAAAGGTTTGTTTGGTTTATCTGGTTTTATGCTACATAATTACATAAAAATCATAAATAATTGAGTACAGGGTGCGGCAGCCAAATGTTCCAACGCTATTTGATAGAGGAAGAATGGGAGTTTTTTTTCATATCCAATACAAAAAAGAAACGCGCAGTGTCCACAACAGACTTTCAATGTATGCGCCTCAGCGTTTCTTGCATTCTCTGACGCGCGCGGTCGAATTGTTTATAGCTTTGGATTTCCAGTTCTCCGATGAAGCAAATTTTCTTTAGAATGGAGTAATTAGTTAACAACACTAGATTATTGGTGTACCGAGAATCCTGAAGAAGGCGATAAACGTCAGTTTTTCACCCAGGAGTACCGCCCGGCGCCAATAGGCGTGTACACCAACCTTCATCCGTTTTGGTTTGAGAACGAAGGAACACGATGACCGATGATCGTAAATGCTGAACATTATGGTCAATTTTACTCAAATTCTTGAGAGTATTGTCGTCAAGTCCGGGTTTTTGTTTGAGAAGATGAATGGTTTTAGCAGGATCGTTTTACGCCACCGACACAAGAAAATTAATGCTGAATTGACTTCAACAACAATTCGGTGAGCGTCTAATTCTTGCAAGACAAAGCGCACTCTCTGAAGAGCACAGACCTAAACTTTTAAGGACTTTTTCCTTTTGGAAATTGGTCAGGGATAGTGTAGTTCAAATGTTAATGAACAAAGAAGCATCGATAAAGTGAACACTGCCATTGAAAATGGCATCTATGTGACAGGTCAAGATAGGATAGCAAGAAGGTGCAGCACGTGAACGTGGCCTACTGGGCTATCGATATCTCAGGCACACGACGTCATGAATATGCATTCTAGCACGAGTACAAGGATTAGTCAACATGAAATTCAAGACGAAAAAAAATTTATGAGCTTAATTTTACTGCATACATTTTTTTTTTTTACTTAATTACACTCGTTCAATTAGTTTTTTGAACTTTTTGCGCAAACATTCGTAACTTTTGCACTAGAATATATTTCCAAATGAAATTTGGTGATATTGTTGCAAATTATCTCAGCAACAATGCTTGCAAATGTGAAACAAAAATATTAATTTTTGATAGAGTTATCGTGATATCGCTAGGGGATTATTTTTTTGGACTCACTCTGTAAAAGCATGGAGTGATTGATGTCTGTGATTTGGTAACCGTCAGATCTAATAATATTCTCTCCAGCCTCACTGATTCAACTAGATTATAAATTGATATGTAGTCAATTGCAACAATTCTCTAACGGCTAGTTGCTCGACCTCGATTTGAAGTGCGATTTAGCAATCTGCTAATTAATTTTCCAATTCGCACATTTCTGTGAAAAAAGTGCGATTTAACGCCCAAAACATCGGAAAATCAGTTGCGTTTCAGGATACACATCTTCACGATATTATTGAACATTCACCACTATTGACACCTATTAACACGATTAGGGCCTTCCGGAACGCTAGTAAGGGCCAGAGTTCAGCATTATGTGTGCGCATTTGCTAAATCGCACTCAAACCGAAGAACATCTTGGAGCAACCCAAAATTTCAATCTGCAGTTTAGCTTAAACCGCAGTTTGAGTAATATGCGATTTAGCACATTTGCAAATCGACGTGATCGAGCAACTTGAGTTAAGTTCTTCAAGACCGTTAATCACATTTTATCAGCAACTGACTTCCTGGTTCAAGTGAGTCTGTATCTGAATGATATGGCGATCAGTTTGACTGGTATCATTTAGTACAAGCTATTGCAGGTTACCAGACAATACAATCTCGACAGCTGATAAATGCTGTTAATAGAATAAACTTGATTGAAACAGTGAGCACAGCTTTATCTTCAACTATTTGTGGTATAAATAGCAGCTCAGTGTTCGGTTTCTACTATCGTATGGGGGTGGTGAAAATACAGTCTGCATGATGGAGCTTCGTATTTTATAAGCCAATGGTCCAATAGTGTGCTTTCAATTCCATGTATTCATCTGTCAATCAAAAACTTGTCAACCAATAACATAAAAACGAAGATGAATCTAACCTTAAAGCCTAGCTTAACCTTAAGCTAACTTGAAACTGACCCTAAGTTAATTCCAAGCTGTTCACGATGATTGAGTTGCGAGGTGGGCGTGGCTTGTATGAAGCTCAATTGTGCAGATTGTACCCTTTGTAGATTGTAGAGTGCATATTTTTGCCTGCGGGTATTGAAAGCCTGAAAGGTCTGGAGTGTTGCAAATATGCACTTGATGTCAGAAATAGATAATTTGCTGATATGGATTGGAGTTGCTTCTTGAACAGCTTCCACATAAGTTCAATAATTAAGGTGTTGAACAAGTTGGGTCATAAGGGGATTATGTGGCCTACATGTGTATCGTCAGGTGGGCCACTGTATTCATCACGTTGTTGAGATAGCAAAGTAAATGAAAAAAGTGCATCCTTGTTTGATCAAATTTTTGCTTCATGCAGGGGCTTATACGCCTCTTTTGTTAAGCTAGCTGAAGTCATTAGGCTGCAAATTTTTCCCCGTTTGCACCAGCAGATATATTACTATATATATATTATTATATATACTGGCATAGTCCTTCTGGGTTGATATTGGAACAAATTCTTTGATAGATTGAAACGAGTGTGAGGTGAGATTACCTTGCATTAAGAAGCAGGCAAACCAATCACACCATTCTTTTGGAGTGCACCAAAGGAATATCATTGGCTCTTAGTCATGGCTCATTCTTCCATTTGCTTAAATATTTGATGCCTCTATCAAAAATATTAGCACTATATGGATATTGAAATTAGATTTATTTCAGTGCTTTACTGGTAGAGTCCTGGGTTTTTCGTCTGTTTTTGGATACTGGTCCATAAAATTTAAATTTTGTTGCCGTGGTTTGTCTTCCAAGAAGAAGAAAAAAACTGTAGCATAGTGCTTCCTGGCATGAATTATAGCTTATTTGGGTCATTCATTGATAATATCGATAATGATGGTGTACCATAGGATAAATAATTATCAAGACCTGGCTTAGAACTATCGACTGACTTTTAACTATCGAAGACCGTTGCAATGTTGATCTTCCGGTGATAACCAGTGCTGATTTTGTGTTACCTAACAGAATCTTTCGGTCGAAAAATCATATATCATAAAGCATGTACGCTTTGGGACATATTATATTAGAAATTCATTTTTCAACAATGTGGAGAACTCATAGATTGATCATATTATGCATGGAGTTGCCTTATGTCATCATCGATGGTCGCGTATTTGCTGTAGGCCTGGAGCTGTATATCTAATTTGTATTTCTTTGCATTACAAGCGTACTATTATGTCGCTTCTACCGTGAAGTGAAATGCAGTTCTATATATATAATAGATCCCCTGCAGGCCGGGGAACAAAGAATTGGCTTGCAGCCCAGAGTTCCCGGGCGAGTCGTAAAAGGCGACTAAAGAAAGGGGAGCGGTTCTCTCCCTTCTGCCATGTGCATGCATGACAAACAGCTATTGTTCTGTGCAGGCTTCCTTGCACAGAACATGGCTGTATATAGTTCTTGTGCTACACACGGTTCCGAAAAAAAAAAAGGCAAAAACAAATATCTGTAATAGATCCCCGGTGACATCATTAGAAAAGGACTCTAAACTCACAATTTTTTATGATAACTGTTATTGCTTGACTGTTAGAGCTTTAATCTTAAGATTAATTTCGTCCCTTTTCTGCCTGCAGACCGGTAGATCACCCCATCAGCCCGGCGGTTGTCCAGCGATGGGGAAGGGTGGTCGCGGCGTGGACGCGAAGGGACCGGACGCAGACAGAGCGTTGACCTGGGACGAGGTGCGCACCCACAGCAAAGCCAACGACGGGTGGATCGTCATTGAGGACGGCGTGTATGACGTCAGTGAGTGGGCGCGCAAGCACCCGGGGGGGTCGCGCATACTCGCGCACTACGCGGGGCAGGATGCATCGGTGAGATGCTTCTTTCATGATATATTTTCACTAACGCACCTCCAACGACACACCTTTTTTTTTTACCAGGCCTACTTTTGGAGCGCCGTGTCATGGCCGTGGTCATTTCTAGGGCGCTGTACACTACTTTACATTTCTGAGGTGCAAGTTTCTTCTTCATTTAGTTCCTGAAGTGCCTTTATGGCTGCTGGATCCACTATAACACCTACGTTAGCATTCCCACTCCAGCTGATTTCTGGATCTGATTGTGACTGGATCTGAGCTGTGACAGGCGCCCGGGTCAACGTTTCTATGATACAGTGTCGAGGCTATTGCCGCCATATGCCGATTATATTTGAACCTGGAGTGATGCAGATTTACATTTTGTCAATTTCTTAATTTCGATCTCGAGACTTTTATAATCGGTTATTTCAGAAGTGCACCGGCTTCCCATTTAGCATCTATCCGGCTTTAGGACTGAGTGTGCCTTTCCTATGATTTGTGGGGGCATTCAGGGGCCTCATTTACGTACATTTCTTAAGATTTTCTGAAATCTTATCCTAACTGAAATTTAAAACAAATAAAATCCAATCGCCGACCGCCGTGACGTCATCATTCGGTTCGCGCACGACCCTGCGGAGTTTCCAATAAAAACGATAAGATTTGCCAAAGATTATCTTAAGACAATCTTACGACTAAAATTGTCATAAGATATCTACGTAAATGAGCCCCCAGGTTTATAACAGGACGCCTCGGTCCGGGACATGATCTGCGACATATTTTTACTTACAGATTTACTAACAGTACCATTGTCAGGTGATTTGTAGAAATATTGCACTTTTGTAGCCTATTGCTTCATGCGAAAGCCATTTTTATATCAGCAAGCTTTGATATTTTAGTATCACTTGGCGTGAGGGTCAAAGATTTATAGAAAACAACGGCGACCTCGTCCAAGCGCACCCCCTGCAGGCCAGGGAACAAAGAATTGGCTTGCTGTCCAGAGCTCCCCTGGCGAGTCGTAAAAGGCGACTAAAGAAGAGGGAGCGGTTCTGTCTTTCTTGCATAGAACCGGACTGCATTATAGTGTTTGTGCTGCACACAGTTCATAAACTACAACAGAGAAATAGAGCACAGCCCTACGCATCCTTTGAAAAGCAGCTACGCGACTTCGCAGCATGTCACATATTCAGGGGCTGATCTGAGTCCTGAAAAAAATTTGCCAACAATTCACCGAAAGACAATTTTTTATTGCCAAGCCGTACTTTTTTCACCAGCAATTACTGGCAAATCAAGCCCTGCATATTGCATGCATTTGCGGCTTGCAGGAGGCCTTCCGAGCATTTCACACTAACATGGGGCTCGTGTCAAAGTTCATGAAGCCGATACAGATCGGGAAGGTCGGTCAGACGGACAGACCGAGCGACCGCGATATGCAGGCGGACTTTGTCGAGCTGAGGAAGACAGCAGAGAAAATGGTAATGGGCAGAAAAATGTTGTTCAAATAACTGAAAATATGTGTGCAATTTATGATATTATAAAAAGATTATATTTTAGTTTTATAACACAGCAGCATACCTACAGCATATATATCAAGCAGCTACAAATAATTAAATGCTATTTGCCAAGTGATTGTCCTAGTTAGTTAATTAATCATGCAAATTTTTTGATAGCTTCTTTCACGCTGTTTTTATTGTAATTTTTTTATTATTTTAAGTGTCGTGTTGAGATTATTTATGTAGATCTTTGCAGACCACGATCCTGTTTTTGCTGAAGGCTATATATGTGCGTGCACATACAGGTTTGAAATACCACAGATAAAAATAGATTTATTGTAAAACTAGTTAAAATTTGGTCGATCCTTCGGATCACGCATTAGTATGAAGAAATTTCACAGGTAGCTGCCCGTGTTCGAGACGCGTGGGACCCAAAACAATGCTTTGAAAATTGCACTCCTCGATGCTAGTAATTGCACGCATATTGAAATTTCTTCATGCAAGCGCGTGATCCGAAGGAACGCTGAATTTGTGCAGCTAGTTGAGAATCTTATCGAGCGTGTATTCAAGTAAGTTTAATTATTTGTCACGCTTACAGGGTCTGTTCAAGCCGAGCATGCTCTTCTACACGCTGATCGTCGGCCATCTTCTTTTCTTTGAGGTCCTTGCCTACCTCACGATGCTCTACTTTGGAGCCGGCTGGCTGCCGTGGACTCTCTCCGTGTTCTTCAATACCATCGTTCAGGTACAACTTAGGTGACGAGGGGCTGTGGTGTAGTGGTTCAGGTATCGGACGCAAGTCTCAGAGACCTGGGTTTAAGTTTCGGCGCTGGTAACTATGAAACCATGGCGTTACAGGTCCTTCAGCAAGGCTGTGAAACACAGACGTGTCGCTCTTTGCTAATCTCGTACCAGATAATTATTTATTTGGTTGGCGTCAGGAAGGGGTGTAAAAACTGCCCCCCAGTCCTCACCAGAGCGCAAAACATCTGACCGGTGTGAAAATATGGACTTTTACAGAATAGATGAGAATAAAGGCGTTAGTCATCGTTCAGGTAGACTCTTCTATCTCTTAGCACACCTTTCTCATTGACAGGTTAACGAAAGACTATCATGGATAGTCTTTCTACGATTGTCTTTCGTTCAATATATGAATATGCTTTCATATCCGAATATGTTTAGTTTACTGCTCAGCATGGGCAAACAGTTTATCTAAAGAAGCGTCTAAATTCTGTCCATCTTAACCCCTGGTCGGATATTTTAGTTAAATTGCACTTTGCGACTGCGACTTTGCTTAGCATAGCATCCACTCCAGCCTCCTCCTCGACACGCAGCCAGCCTCGACGCTATTTTTAAGCCTTTTTCATCATTTATCTTTACTCTGATGTAGCAAAGCCAATGAGGTATTAAGAAACGTCATAAGTTCTAATAAAATATATTTTGAAACTATGAAGCCTTGGGCAGCTCTCTGATTAATACCCTTTGCAATTTCACCTCTCTCCTGTTACCAAATTGCCGTAATTACGTTACTTACGGTGATTGCGTCTTTACGGTAACGCAAATATAAAATATCAAAACTCGCAACTGTAGCGGTGAATTTGTTTCTCAAGTCTAGTGCGGGTACTTGTGCTAGGCGGAGGCGGGCTGGAGCCAGCACGACTTTGGCCATCTGTCTGTGTTCAAGAACAACAAGTACAACCGCTTCTGGCACTCATACGTCATGAACATCGTCAAGGTCTTCTTCTTTTCAACTAATTTAACGTTGATGTGCAGCTTATGCCTTTTACTTTGCTCTCCATTATTAATATTAAACTGTGTGAATAGAAATTTTAAAAGAAGAAAACAACGAATAATTCTCTATGTGCGCTTGTTTATGAGAACATTTCTATAGTTATGATTACTGGTAGGAATTTATTGTTTAGTATGATAATAACGAGCTATGAAATAGAAAAGCAGAAATGTGAAACTTATTTAATGATATACGAGCGTGAAACTGACTCAAATACTGGCGAAGAGTGGAACCTACTCCAGTGCCGATTAAGGCTTGAGACTGTAATCTCTGACAATAGTACACCCCAGGCTTAAACTCACAGAAATCTGCCTTTAGGATTTTATAAAATTGTAAAATGTCAGTAGGTGTCAGGGAATCGGGAAGGACACATATAGGTGTGATAGACGATTTGCGCGAGAGAAGGAATCGTATGCGGAGATGTTCAACGGCGGAGGATTGACTAGGCTAGGCATGATGTGGACTGTGGAGACCGAAGACCTGCCATGTGGCAGCTCACTGAAGAAGATTGAGGAAGAAATGTCAGTAGTGTCATAACTAGCGCTGCTTTAAAATTAATTTAGCACTGTGTGTGGTTAAGTGTAGAGATAGGACATGTATGTGCTTCAAAATACCTGACTCAATGAATATTACATGACATTTCTTTGCTTACTGTAAAACATGACACTTTTGCTGCATGCCATTTAGGCGCTAAGAAATTTAGCTGTGCACGTAATTTTGGCGTTTTTGAAGACTGCCCGTTATAAATAACTTCTGCAGCTTTATCTTAGCGCATGTACTCATAATTTTCGCCTATTCTCAAACTTCGTCAAAATGACATGCACCTGAAAATTTCATGTTTTACAGTTCTTGCTTTATTATGCTATTTCTGAACTTAATTGTGCAAGTTGTGCAGCGAGTGCTTGGATTGGTGCAGGGCGCGTCGACGTCCTGGTGGAAGCACCTGCACAACCAGCACCATGCCAAGCCAAACGTTGTAAGTACTTCTTTTATTTGCTTTTTCAACTTCCTTCTTCTATTTCTAATTTTCGATTTAAAACTCAAGCACACGATATTGCTTTTTTCAATATCGTGTGCTTGAGTTTTAAATCGAAAATTTTGCTTTGTTGTTATTATATTGTCTTGATATAATTACTTTTTTTTTTTCTTTTTTTCTGATTTATTGCTTCAGTACAAGACAGATTACAAGCTCAATCAGTACAAATTGCTTGAGCATATTTTTGCATTTGTGCTGCAAATATATCTGTTATGCAGTCTGAAAATGATGTCAAAGATTGAATTTGTTTACTAAGACCGACCTCTGCCTATGCGCTGCAATATTTCCAAGCAATTGTTTTTCTCCTTACTAAATCATACATATCATCATCATTTTAGTTTTTTCCGTCCCTTCTCCGTGCTAGCACAGGTTGGACGTATGCGACCGTATGTATACAAATGTATACGTATGTATACGACACACGCCCTCTCATGCCCCGGCCCTACGAGGGGAATCGGGAGATGAGAGGCCTTCGGGGGGAGGAAACAGTTAAGCCGACACTTAACCAATTAAGGAGATGATGACAAGTCGGTCCAGAGTCTGCGGGGGCCCCGTCATATGAGGATCTAGGTCCAAGCTGACGTCAGGCCTAGGAGAATAGGCATCAAACAAACTCTGGCTCCACCTCTCCAGCATCGGCTATTTAGCCTGCCAGCCGGCTAAAACGCCCTCCCTACCACCGCCCACCCTATCTCTAACACCCCCCGACCCGAGCATTGTCTCAAAGACACTGGGGCGAGCCAGGAGCACAAGGGTCGTGTTTCGTTTTGCTCATGGCCTGTTGGAGCATAGTTTTACGGACCGGATGCCCTTCCTGTCGTCCAACGTGTATTTGAATATTTTCATATGCATGTGTTACTATGTTCCATGCGTTTGTTCTTATCAATCCAGTGCGATGCTATTGTCTATTATTTGAAAAATAGATTTGTGATAACACGCCTGGTTTTATTGATTGAATATATGCTAAATAATATCTTTGATTCCCAGTGGCATAAAGACTTGCGTTAAAACCAACATTTTTACTTTCACTGAGCTTTTTTTAGTACGGTACCGTATATGCCTCAATAATTGAAGACCTGGGGCCTGTTACTCAAAGTATCTTAAGCAAATTTTACTCCTAAGAAGTTCTTAAGAAAATCTTCGGCAAATGTTAGTGTTTGTTATTTTAAACTCGGGGAACTGCCACGGCGCCCAGCTCAATAAATCAAACGATGACGTCGGCGGTTGGATATAAATTTTTGCAAATCTGATTTAGGATTAAGTTTAGGCTTAAATTTACGGAAGTTTTGCGTAACAGGCTCCTGAAGTAAATCATTTAATTCATTTTCATTTACCTGAAGTAAAGCAAACTCTGTGCGTTATTTCCTGCCTGAGTGGCGAATAAAGAAATTCATATAATATTTGCCTTGTAATTACTATTGGATTTTTGTATTTCTAGATTGACAAGGATCCTGACGTGCGTTTGGACACTTTGTTTGTGCTTGGAGAGGAAATACCCAAGAGGGTAAGTTGGCTCACATTGGTTGTTTCTAGATTTGATGATGTCATTGTATGATGTTCAATTCTTCACTTGATTGTGATACGGTACATGTAAAATCGTAGGGTCTTTTCACCTGTGCATATTCTGTATGCAATTTTGCATGCAACTTTGCATGCAACAATGTTAATAAAATTACAATGTTAGATGTCCTTAACTGGGTTTCATGCAAGCCATGCATGAAATCCGGTTAAGGAAATTGTTGTCATGACAACGGTCGTCTGTTTGCCTAAACACGGTTGCATGCAAAATTGCATGCAACCGTGTTATATCTGCAGGGGGGAATCCTAATGGAAGGGTATTAATATAATATATTATGTCTTGATTAAGAGAGCTAGAAATATGCTATGAATTCATCATAAGTTAATGATTTTTTTGCAACCATTTAATTTAATTCAATTGCTATATCTTTAAGCTAACTGGTGCTCTTTTTTTGATGTCGTATCGTAGATGTTTCCAAATTTCTAGATCCATATTGTTTTCTCCTGACATTGCTGAACCTTGTTTGCGCTGCGTAGTTATTCATTTGCTTAAATTTTGTGCTCGTTGCGAGGGAAATAAAATTACTAAAAACTAATCAACGAAAAATCTGACTGAAGTTTGACCTGACTTTTGTTAGATTGCCAAGGCTCAGAAGAAGAGTATGCCGTATAACTGGCAGCATCGCTACTTCTTTGCAAGTAAGCGACATATGGTCACCAATGACTCTCTGTCCAATGTTCGAGTGCAGTGATTTAAGCAGTGTTTGTTACTACTATAGAGGTTGAGTTTGGATTTCGTTTTGTTATAAATGGTGTGTTAAATTAGTCGATTGAACATCGTTAATTTCCTTTTGAAATCAATACGTTTTGAATTGGATTTCCAAATTTGTTGATCTATTGGTTGTTAGTAGATTGTTTGTGTGGAGTCTATATTCATAGAATTCTATTTGCAAATTGGTATGGATTTTGGACGAAATGAGATTCTTTTTGCCAATCCTGTTTGTATAGGGATCAATGAGACAAAACGTATATTGCCTTTAAGAGATCTATTGATTGTCTATCGTCAAGAAAATTTTATTGATTTTAGTTGACATAAGCCTATTTTATCAGACGAACTTCAACGATTCTCACAGAATAAAAAATTTCTAAATTCAGAAGAAAAGTTTTTTGCTCTGTTCTTTTTTCTAAATGAGAATGAATTTTTCCTTGAAGTTTGCTGCTATATAGGCTCGCTACTATAATTAATTCACACAGTTGCGCAAATGTATCATTCAGTTACACCGTTACGCAAATTGTGTTCTTCAGTTGGGCCGCCGCTGCTGTTTCCCATCTACTTTCAGTACATGATCTTCAAGCATCCGATTGTGAGGAAGCAATGGCTGGTCAGTCTGTCAGCCTTTCTCTTCTTCTCTAGCCCGGTGGCTCTAGTCTAGCAGTAGGATATTTACTCTAATAATAATAATTACTTAGCTTAATAGATAGTTACTCTGCGTGCGTTTAGCGCTTCTTCCGCATATCCAAATTTATGCGGAAATTTTTGGTTGCAGCGCTATTGCATTCAACAGCACCAGTTGCTAAGAGCGTTAAAAGTAGGCAAATGGTTTTGCGGGTGCAAGCATATAATACCATATTTTGTATTGTGTTATGTTGTTGCTGATTGCTATTAAATTGCAGAGCTGTGCAGACATGTAAAGTTAATAAACTTGTAAAGCGGTATAAAAATATGGAGTTTCTGTTCAATATATTGATATACTAGCTAACTAACCGCCTTTTTTTTGTCGTCTATTATGTTAATATTCATGTTTTTACATAGGTTTGACGTTTTGCGCCTTGGTGAGTTTTGCTGAGTTTTTCCGGCCAGATGCCCTCTGTGACGTCAATAATTATCTGGCACGTGGTTACAGCTAGCGACACTCGTGTGTTGCGCAACAGCCTTGCTGAAGGGCCTGCAGCACTGTGGTTTCATAGTTGCCGGCGCGGGGACTTGAACCCATGTCTCTGTACGTGCTGTGTCTTAACCGCTGTACCACAGCGCTTTGCAATGTATAGACACAGATTAGTTTTTATCCCTGAGTGCAAATCGCGTACAGGATGTGATTCTGATGACGCTCTTCTACGTCAAGATCCTCCTTCTCTACGGACCCATCCTCGGACTATTCGGCGCCATCAAGTACTACTTCATCGTCAGGTATCGAGCCATAAGCTTCATTTCACTACTACTAATAAGTAGGTTATAGTAAATACTACTTATTTCGATGCTGACTAACAATAAGTTTTATTTTACTACCACTGGTAGATATATAATGAATAATACTGGGTCGTACGTCTGTTTCATGGTCAGAAGACTGAATGAAACGGACTGTAGTCGTCTTTGTTACTGCACACGGTTCTTAAATCCCGAACACCACCAGCGTCACCCCCAGCAAGACGGGGAACAAAGAATTGGCTTGCAGCCCAAAATTTCCGGGCGAGTCGTAAAAGATGATTAGCGGTTCTGTTCTGTGGTGGCACTATTGCACTATACTGGACTGTAATGGTCTTCATTACCACACACCTTAAACTCTCGGCACTACCAAACTAACCACCATCATGGTTGAAGCCTTGAGTGCCACAGTATTACGAGTTTGAGTCGATGGTTTGCGTGTTTGAGTCTGTTTTTATTGCCGGTGCAGATGTCTGGAGAGCCACTGGTTTGTGTGGGTCAGTCAGTCGAACCACGTGCCGATGGAGATCCAAGAGGATCAGGACAGACCTTGGCTCTCACTCCAGGTATCCACCCTTTTCTACCAACACCCATTCCATTTTTTTCTCTCTTTTTTGCATACATTTTAGCTTTACTGTTGAAAATTCAGAAATTGAAAATGAAACCTGATTGTTTTGGCAAATTTTTTTACAATTTGTTTGTTAGATGGAGAACAGGCACGGCTTGTGTCAGTCTTGTATCGCGCAGTACAGAGTGCATCATAGAAAACAACCCTCTAGGAAATTAGCTGTAGCTCGGCAAAAATTGCAATTTTTGCCTTCTATTTGCGTAGATTGGAGCTGAGATAATTTTGCGCAGGTTCTCCTAATTTCAACCGATAATATGCACGCGTTCAACAGTTACGGAAGTTTGAAAGCACTCCGTTGCTGATGCGCTATTTGTAACCTAAAAATCTCAATCCACTCAAATGTGTGGTTGATTTGTTTTTTGAATTTTTTACAAAACTTTCATAACTTTTGATCGCATGCATGCTATCGCTTGAAATTTGGGAAACTTGTGCCAAATTATCTCAGCTTCAATCCCTGCTAGTATGAGGTGAACATGTTACTTTGACCTAGTTGTTGCGAATTTGCTAAGGGGTTGTTTTTTATGTTTTTAATTGTTTTTATTTATTCTCTCTGTATGTAGTGGCGATCATGCTAACGGCTGTTGTGTGATGGCCTGTCACAGCTGCACGCGACCTGCGACATAGAGCAGTCTTGGTTCAATGACTGGTTCACCGGACACCTCAACTTTCAGATCGAGCACCAGTATGTCGCGTTGCGCTCTCGATCGCTTATTCCAGCTCTCTGAATTCTTAAGAAATTTGCTTTGAGTTTCCAGAATGTACAAATATTAGTTATATATTTGATTCAATGTCTTGCATTCGCTGATATATACTGTAAAACATGAAACGTTTGTGCGCTGCAAAAATGTCATATTTGCAGTCATTATTGGTGTATGCAATCTAGTATGACCAGAAGAACCCTTGGATATCAAAAAGCACTTTGAACCTGTCATATTGCTGCTGCTATTAATATTGTTAGTACTAATAACCTCCCACAAAGGTGTCTTCGAGCATTTGAACGGACTAGGAATCAACTAATATTGATCAATATTCATGTGATGATGTGGTGTGATATAATGTTATGATGTGATGATGCAGTGTGATGGTGTGATGTAATGGTGTGATGTAATGCGCAGTCTGTTCCCCACGATGCCGCGCCACAACCTGCACAAGATCCAGCCGCTAGCGAAAGCTCTCTGTGAGAAGCACGGAGTGCCCCACCACATCAAGACACTCAGCGGAGCCTTCGGGGACATCGTCAGGTGATTGCGATGATCTATTTGGACAAATATTTTGTTTATTTTTCTGCATGTTGTTTCTGTTGTTTTCTCCGCATTGCTGTGTTGTCGATTATGTTGTTAGTCAATTAATGCAGATAAGCAAAGCATAGCGAGGCGCTATGGTGCACTGGTTAAGATGTCGGGCGAATAGTATAGAGATCTGGGTTTAATTCCCCGCTCTGGCAACTATGAAACCATGCGCTACAGGCCCTTCAGCAAGGCCGTTAAACGCACAAGTGTCGCTAGCCGCTAACCCCGTGCCAGATAATTATTTATTTAGTCGGCATCAAGAAGGGCATTTTAGTCGTAAAAAGCCGGCTCAAGCAGTTCTCATCAGGGCGCGAAACGTCTAACCAATGTGAAAACATGGACATTCGCAGCATAGGTGACAAAGAAAACGATTTGTTAGCTACTGCTTTTGATGGTGACTAAAAGATGAATATTTAAATTCATTTGTTATCCCTAATGAATTAATTAGCCCCTGCAGGCGGGAACAAAGAATTGGTTCGCAGCCCAGAGATTCCCGGGCGAGTCGTAGACGGCGACTAAAGAAGGGGGAGCGGTTCTGTGCCGGCTCTCTTGCACGGAATCAAATTGTTTATAGTATTTGTGCTACACGCAGCAGCGAAAAACAAACTACAAAAGATATATAAAATTTTATGATAATTACAATAGTCACGGTCCCGGGCATTGACTATTGTAATTATTATTGTTATTATAGACATTATTGCATAACTATGAACCCCTTGTTAAATATTAAGAGATTTTAACGATTAATCAGCAATGACCGAACACTGACATTATGATGTTCTGCTCTGTTACATACTGTGAAAATATGTTTGGTGTGAATAAAAAATTAAATTTTATCTACCCATCGTTTTCTGCACACTATGCCTGCCAATAAAAATTGAAAACAAAATAATATTAAAAAAATTGTAAAAAAATAAAAATTATAACTATCTATGAATAACAATAATAATAATGATGAATGAATTGTGGTCCAGATCGCTGAAGCACTCTGGAGAGGTTTGGCTTGCGTACCGCGACTCCTACAATCTCTCATAACCGACGACTCTCTTTGTCGCGCCCGATGTAGTCGCAGTCGTCAACCACTTGTTTCGTTGTCGCACCAGCGCGCAGTTTTGCATCTCGGCCGATGACGTCGTCACAGTCGCAGGGACGGCCGAGGACGCTTCTTCTTCCTTCTTCTTCTTTAGTGTCGTAATGGCGTCAGTCTTTAGGCTGTTGTTCTGTGGACTTTTTGTGGCGTAGCCGTGATTTGTGTCGCGTGGTTTTTGCGTAGTCGAGTAGTTAATTCATTTGAATAGTGAACATACCATAGGGAAGTACCCTGGGACGTGTTTCTCAGAGTTTCCATAACTATAAGCCTAAACTTAATCGTAAGTCAGATTTGAAAGAAATTGAATCCAACCGCCGACCACCGTCATGTCATCATTGGGTTTAGAGCGCGTGGCTGTGTGTAGTTTCAAATGGAAAACACCAAAATTTGCCTATAATTTTCTTAAGAACTTCTTAAGACTAAAATGTGCGTAAGATATTTTGAGAAACAGGGCCAAGGTGTGCAACTGTTATCTAGGTGGCTGTAGTGCACTGATGTCTAATGTTTAGCTTGATGCCAAATGCTAGTAAATTTAATGGTGAAGTTCGTAGTAAAATATTTATGTCTGCTCTCCAGTTTTGATTGACTGCCAGTGTAATGTGCCATTCTTGAACTGTATAACTAAACTATAGAAATTTTTCTCACTGCTTATCATCATTTGGTATTGTAGGCAATAGCTTTGAAGGATCTAAATTTTGTTTTTTAATTTGGCGCAATTTTCAACTGTTCAATTTGACTTTATGGCCTTTAGTTGTGCAGTGTGATTTGCTTGGTTCTTATCGTGTATATGGCAACGCTAGTAAACAGCGTAGCAATGGGATATGCAAAATTTGAGCAATTTTTTACATTAATTATCAGGGCTTAGTGTAGCCCAAAGAAAACATTTACACGTAGCGTTATGCCTGCTTTTTCTAAAACAGGCATAGTGCAACTGCCTGCTCAGCCTTCGGAAATTGTGTGGGTGCACACCGCCAGAGTCAGTTTTTAATAATGCTATACCGTAATAGTTATAGCTATACGCTATAAGTAATGCTATACCTGCCCATTTCAAATTGCGCTTACAATTTACGCCTAGCCATCGTTTTCGGACTACTATGCCTGCGAAACTTCTCTCTGAACATATGTTGGCTAAAGATAATGACTTTTTTGTTATACGTGCTTAGTGTAAATATCATACTAAATATGCATCATAGGACCATGGCCAATCACTGCCTATCTTCTCTATTTGATTTCCAGCCAGTCACATAGCTTTTGCTTTCGCATTTTTCATCTCTGCTGCACGGATAGCTGAGAGTTGTGGTATTTTTGAGTTCTAGCCATTCGTAATTCTTTTTTGGGGATATTTGGTGTTGATTTGTGAGTTGTTTCGTCATTTAAATTATAAATTCGTCTATTTTATATTGTCTACAGACTAAAATATTAATAACGTTTCGAGCTGCTATAAAACCTATAAATTTTCAAGTTAATATTTTAAGGGAAATGTTGTCAGCTGTTATAGTATTGCCGTAAAACACGGCATTTTGCTGCATGTTATTTTGGCCGCTTTGCCTGTGAGAAATTTTGCTGCACGTAATTTTCGCATTTTTGAAGACTGCCCACTATAAATAGCTTCTGCAACTTTATTTGGCGCATGTAATTGTCTTGTGTTTTGCCGCTTCACGAAATTTGTCCACATTTTAGATTTTACAGTACCGGTATATCAAATACCAGATGTTTCAAACCACTAGTATCGAGATACATTGGTTTCAAATGTGAAATTGTGTTATTGTGTCACTAATAGTGCTACAGTAAGAATTATTTAGCATATATTACCGGTATATGTAAAATTGTAAAGACCTTAGGAATTATATTTATATTCCTCTAGTGGAAAGGTGGGTCAATTATTTCTTGCAAATTTCTAGGTCAGTTTGTAAGAGCTTGTTTTTCGTGGATGTCGTTTTGTCATCATATCTCAGCTTCTGTTTCTCCGGTGAACTCATTCTTAACTGTAACCATCGCTTTTTGCCGTTAGCTTTAATCGTTTACCGATCAACGTTTTTGAGTAAACATGATCGCTTGTGTCAATTTTCTGATGTTGTGTCGATTTCCTACTCGATACGTATTGTCAGGGCCTGATCTGGGTCTTGAAAGAAATTCGTCTAAAATTTGCCTAAAGAATTTCTTTTCGCCAGGCCGTACTTTTTTTTGCCTATTTTTTTACACATTTGTTTAGGCGCACTGGAATATATAAAATTTATTGCTCTGTTCATCACAATAGAGCCAGTTATTGAGCTTCTAACAACGAAGGATGAATAAAAAATTCGTCAAGGGCTTTCGTAAATTGGAAAAGAAAATTGCCAACTGCTCCAAAAAAAAAAAATTGCCGATTTTGGACACTGGCAGATCAAGCCCTGTACTCCGCTGGCAGTTTATATCCGAAGGCTCAAATTCACTCAGTCTCATTCATCTTTGTCGAATTACGATTGATCTTCATTTCTCAGTTTTTTTAATGCAAAGATATTGGATAGTATATATAGACATAAATGGTGGCGTATTTAAGTGAATTGGAAAACAATCAGTAGGGTGAATATTGGGTGGATTGGATAGACCGCTCACATGGCAGCAATAGCGGAGTTATTGTAGCACTGACTTCTTTTGCAATCTCGTGCCAATGATTTGAATTTCACTAACGCTTTTTTCAAACGCATTGTAACATTGATATGGCGTTGAATTAAATTTGTAATTTACAGACGGACTTGTGAAATGTTAAATATAAAATTTACAGACGGATTTGTGCTTTTGCTGTGAAAATTCTTAAAGTATTTGCTGATTCAGTGACAAATTCTATCACTACTCTGAGTAACAGAATTTGTGTAGAGTACTGTATCTAGTATTGAACAAGCGTATCTTAAAATGTGCTAGATTGTATTTCTCATTTCATTCCTCCACATTGATTGCTAGTCGTGATGACTTTGCTTAGTTATATAGTATGGCTGTGCGCGGTTATTATGGCTGTGCGCTGTGATGTAGTAACGGCAGTAGGCTTGTCTGTGTGATTGTGAAACGTTAGGCAATTAGACATTAAATTATAGTTGTGGTTTGAACTCAATTTTTGATCGTAATTGTTCATTTTTGTGGGCAGGAATGTATAATTTCGAATAGACTTTAATATATTACGTACTATATCTCTTCCAAATGTGGCATTGTTCTGCTCCGATTGAAGTTTTGCTAGCGTTTATATTATTGAAATACGAACACACTGTATGCCAGTAACTTCTATTAGGATCAATGTTGCATGTTAAACAATACTACTTGTGGATATGCTGTTTCAAATAGAGTTATCAGTATTTTGCTATTTACATGAATAATTTTTACTGCTGCATTTTTTCCATGTCGTTTGTTGCTATATAATCAAAAATGGGACTTTCTCGGTGTCTTCTACTCAAATGTGTCCGGTGTCAAATCTACTCAAATGTACCCGATGTCAAATCCCAGGGGCGTGTTAAGTACGCAAGCAAACTGCTTGCGTTGGTTACCAATCAAGGAAATGTGACAAATTGGCCTCAAATAGCACGCTGCAAAATGGCTGCGTCCATAGGGAAATGTACTTGGCGCGATTGGTCATTTAACGTCACGTGATTGCCTGATTACCTATTGCGTTATAGGATATAGTGGGTTCTCGTGAGTAACGGGCGATAATGCAATTGACGACTCATCACAACAAATAATTCCTATCGATCTGCTTGGCTTGCTTACAAATCACGCTCAGCACTGATGGTCAGCGCTTGCGTACATTGCACGCCCCTGGTTCATGCTTTCATTGATTTATTTGCTTCTGATGTAATTGACAAAGTTAAACTCTTGCTTACTCTATCTATTTGTTGTCGACCAATGTGAATCTGGTTGTTAGTATTGTACTGCGCTTTACGTCACTGGTCTCAAAGTAATTATGTTATTGAATAGAACACTGTTTGGTCTAGCGTCTGATATCTTTTTGCGATCGAAAACTGGATATGATCGGTTATCCATGCGTGAAATAATTATTCTAGCGTGTATGGTTAACGGTATGCGACAAAATCAGAGTCTTGATTTTAGAGTCTTGGTATGGTTCATATCCGTAATGCTGATTTCTGCATCAAACTCTCTGAAGTTATATTCAGTGTTTTAGCTAGACGCGTCGAAGAACTATAATATAAAACAGTTTGATGCAAATGACAATTTCCGTGTTCGGCGTTCAACTGTTTCTCTTCTAGTTCAGGTAATAGATCATCAAATGTTTTTTAATTAATTTTAATTTCAGTAATATGCAACATAATGCTTAATGAAATGCATGGTTGTGAAATATTTTTTCAGGGAATGAATCTTAGCTTAGAATTTCTGTCATGAATCTTAGCTTAGAATTTCTTTTTCAATATACAGATTTTTGGATTGTGAATTACATTAAACTCTACATTGGTTCATACTAGCAGATGTCAAGCAAATGTCAATATTCAATATGACTTCGTATTCTACTGCAATGTGCTCGAAGTAAAAATAAATTTATAAATGATTTGCTTTGATTTGCCTGCATTCTTGGGTAGTGGAAAATTATGTAGAAATATTTATAATAACCCACAAGTACTGATAGGCCTGCGGTTCAGCAATTAACTATGAAGAACAGATGTCGGTTTAGCCCTGATAAAATACGAGTAATGTTACACCTGTTCCTTATAAACGGGTGTACTGCTACTCTCAAGCTTTCAAAAATTGTGTCAAACTGCGCCACAAAAGTGAACTTGAACATGTATAACTACGTCTGTTCATTTCAAATTAGGCGTACAAGTCGCCAAAAACCTTATGTTAGGCGTACTACGCCAGCTAGACTGAACCCTGATGGAGGATTGTTATTACTAATGAACTATGAAAGAAAAGCATAAAGCTAAATCAGTGAAGTTATATTATGCATTTGTGGATCTGGAGAAGGCGTTTGATAGAGTGCCACGGGAGGTTGTAAGGTGGGCGCTGAGAAAGTTGGGGGTTGAGAAGTGGCTAGTCAGGGCAATGATTGTAATGTATGTATGATGTAATAAGGATTGTTCTCTCTCTTTTTATTGTTATTGTTCGATTAAGTCTGTTTTCGGGGAACTACTCACTTCTTTAGGGATTATTCACTTTACTCGCTTGGCAGCTGTTGGGGAGTCTCGGCCTACTTTATAGTCTGCTCTAATGTCTTACAATTTCATCTTCTTTTATGATTGTGAACGCCATCTCAGAATTAAAGTCATGTTACAGTTTATTATAAAGACAAAAACATTACAGCCCGACACATTAATCAGCATCACTTTCTATCTCACACTGACTGTCATCTTCCTTTTATACTTTGCCTCTACTACCCCACAGTCTGTATGTCAAAACGACAGAGCTGTGACGCAGCAGGGCGACGTCCCCCAGCGCCAGGGCACAAGGCCCGAGCGCGTGGTAGACTTTTGCAGAGTTCTTCTTGTTGTCGGCGAGGTCTAGGAACGTCTGCTTGAAGTGCTGAAAACGTCTGGTTGAAGTTGCTCAAACGACTGTGTGCAGTGCTGACCAAACCTCACAAATTTATAGTAAAGGGCCTAGAGGCGGGGTTTATAGTTCCATCGTCCTTCATTATAATAATGGATTTGACAGAGATTACACCACATTCCTCTATGCCCAAAACGCGCTAAAAACAGGCTGCATCACTAGTGCTAATCTCAGAACAGCAATAATCCCAGAGTTAAGCATAGTAATCTAAGCTCAAGCCAAGATTAAGAATACAATCATATGAATAGTCAACCATGATCTAGTATGCTTCTATTGGTTGTAGCCTTCATCTAATTGTATCCCCTATAATTACAACCTGACCCAATTTCT
>JAQIWG010000545.1:0-32479 GCA_034695025.1 Chamaedrilus cognettii
CCGAACACATCCATGTTCCGAACACATCCATGTTCCGAACACATCCATGTTCCGAACACATCCATGTTCCGAACACATCCATGTTCCGAACACAGCCATGTTCCGAACACAGCCATGTTCCGAACACAGCCATGTTCCGAACACAGCCATGTTCCGAACACATCCATGTTCCGAACACAGCCATGTTCCGAACACATCCATGTTCCGAACACAGCCATGTTCCGAACACAGCCATGTTCCGAACACATCCATGTTCCGAACACAGTCCGGAATGTTCCAGGAAGATAGTCAGGGACCATTCGTGTTCGGAACACATATCCACGGTGAACACGCAGAAATCGTACTTTGTATTTTTATCCGACTCGAGTTCATCATCAGATTCGAAAAATAAGGCTGGAAATGCCACGTTTCTAATGAAATGTGACTCTATCTGCAGTTTTCCATGAAAACAGACTGACGGGCATGAATGTATAATTAATTAGGAACTTATTTCGCCGCCCGTTGTGAGCCGGAGTAATGTCCCCGATGCAGATGCAACAGACGTGACCTATACGTCTCTGATATACAATACGTTAAAAGTTTCATTTCTACGACACGCTGCGGCACGACCTACGAATTTCATTCGCAATATTGAAGAGTGGTGAGCAGTAGGCGTACAGGCTACATCACAGGTCCCCAGCAGTAAGAGCGATAGATAGATTTGTACTGAAACAACTTGGGGTTGATCGCCGTAATTTCCTTTAAAATAAAGCCAGCCCTTATTTTCAAATAAAGTTACATTTAAAAAACAAAAAAACAAAACAAATACGTCTATGTTGAAATATGAAATTAGGGGGTTCAACACTCCCTTCCTTTCAATCTCCCACCTCCGCCCCCCCTCCGGTAGATAAAGCCCGGGTAAAGCTATAGTTTACTGCATGTGTTGGCCCATGTGGCCAATTGATGTGCTCTATACTATAGGCTATACAATAGTATACATGGAACTGTGTGGTAGTAATCACAGAGCAAGCAGCAAATAAAAATGTTTAATGATAGTTCCAAGGCGGTTCATTTGCTTTTGATCAGCATTCAATAAAAAAAATTGTAAAAATTATTGAATCTTTTATATATTTGATTATTTTAATAGTAATCTAAAGAATTAGATATCAGAAATATGCACTCTATCACATGTTAGCTGTTGAACTAATCTTAGTTTAATTTTTATTGAAGAGTTCTTTCTGCTTCCACACCCATTTCTCAGAGTCTTGTCTGCAGATAGCCTGGACTTATACTAATCCTTTGCTGATTAACTGATGGTCGTGACACGGTCAGGTAGCGCAAACAGGGATTCGTTAAATCACTTTGCTTTCCTGAATGCGCGTCTGGGTGGTCTCAAGGGCTGACCAGGGCTCTGCGTGAAAGCCAAAGACCTTCCGTGGTTCTGAACCTCGAAGAGTTAGGTTCATGGCTGGGGTCTGAAATGTTAAGCCGTCCCATTTCCGAATTATTTTCGTAAATATCAAAAGTAAATGAGTCTATAGTGTTTTGGGTTCTTTAAGGTTACTGTGGCTCCGCGACAAAGTGCCGCTGAGTTGCCTAATTAGATTAGAGCCGAATTCATCATTCGGCCATCACGACATCTAGCACTCAGATCACGGTGTACATAGGTCGTCGAAGTTTGAAAAATGCAAAAAGTGATACGATGATAATATCATTGAACGTGCATTGTGGAAGACGCGAATCATGGAGTACATTGGGCTTATATTGCGATGTTTTCAAACATTGCAACGTCTTCATCAGTAGTCCATTGTTAGCAGACCTGTAGGGTGAATGCGGGCAGGATGGTGGCCTTTTGACTCTGACGTTGAAGTCTGCATAATGTATACGCCTCCTTCCATAAACGTGTCCGAAATGCTGTGATTGATGGCGAGCGTCGTCTTGTGTGTAGGAATCTCGACTGTAGCGGGTCCAGCATTGAGCACCCGCTGTGGTCGCTGGCTTCAGGGGCTGGGCCTGTTGTGATTCCTTCTTATATTTCGTAATAGACAACGGAGTGTTCACTGCGTTAATATTGCTGCGCTGCGCAGTATCTCTGTTTTGGTTTGATTTTTGCGATATATTTAGGCTGTGTTCGATGGCAGAAGGTGTTTAGAACTGTAGGGCCTACTCCTGTCTTCTTGTCGTCCGCCCCCCAACCAGCACGTGCGCATGGGAAAGCGAAGCATTACGGCATTAGAACTTGTCCTAAGATTTGAAATCGTTGAAGCGTAGAAAGTCAAGAAACAGAACAGCAAATTTAGAATGACGCCCAAAAATTGTTGCTTCGACTATGTTAGTGTTTAAAATCAAAAGATAGAACTTCAAGCCTATTAAAAACTGAGCAGCTAGTTTATTTGTGAATATTCGTCCAATCAGTTAGCGTGTAATATCACTGTTCAATTGTGTCGGCGAAATGTTTCCTCTTATAATTAGGAGTCAAGAATAATTCATGTACCCTTCAGAACAAAAGCCACAAGTAACAACCAAAACCAAAGGGTGGGCTTCGGGATGAAGGATAGCGAGCTATAGGGCGGGTTGGATGATGTATATAGCGAGACCACTTGTTTCCGTTTATCGGATGCTCGCGAGAGATAACGAGGCAAACAGGCGTGTGCTAGGACCCAGGGGAGAGAGAACTCTTAACAGAGCAGAACGCGCTCGATGATTAGGCTGTGCGTGGCTCTTGCTGATGTACGAGTGAGTCAAGCAGGGAACGCGCGGCCGTTTGTTGGTCAGTCTTCACCGGTCACTGGGCACAGTAATTACCCGCACTCGAAAGAAGAACAAAGATACAAGTCCAGGATTTTTACATAATTAAGATGCTTATTCCTTGCCCTAAGTTGGTGCGCAAATGAGTGTAGGTTGGTGCGCAAATGAGTGCAAGTTGGTGCGCAAATGAGTGCAAGTTGGTGCGAAAATGAGTGCAAGTTGGTGTGCAAATGAGTGCAAGTTGGTGCATAAAATGGATGCGTGTGGTGCACAGCTACGCAGTGCACCCCATCAATCTCGTTCCTGGTGCAGTGTGTGGTGCTGTATGTAATGCAGTGTGTGGTGCAGTGTGGTGCAGTGTGTAGTGCAGTGTTTGGTGCAGAGTGTGGTGCAATGGGTGTGTGTGGTGCACAGCTACGCAGTGATAGTGCACCCAATCACGTCTCGTTCCTGGTGCACTGTGTGGTGTAGTGTGTGGTGCAGTGTCTGGTGCAACGTGTGGTGCAGAGTGTGGTGCAGTGTGTGTGTGGTGCAACGTGTGGTGCAGAGTGTGGTGCAGTGCATGCGTGTGATGCACAGCTACGCAGTGATAGTACACCCCATCAAGTCTCGTTCGTGGTGCAGTCGACGCAAGACGCAGAAGTTTGCTGTGGTCGTCTGGGCAACAGCCGTCCTTGTCTCCTCACCTGTACTGCATGTCAAGGTCATGTCTATTTATAGCTCACCTGTCCTGTACATCAAGGTCACGAATATTTATAGATCACGTCGAATGCAGGGCAAGGTCAACGAGACTATTTATAGCAGCTTCTTCTCTAATTTGATATTTTGTCTCAAGTTCCTCGACTGTAAGAATATTATTCGTGGCAAGTGGTAGTGTGGCAAGTGGTAGTGTGGCAAGTGGTAGTGTGGCAAGTGGTAGTGTGGCAAGTGGTAGTGTGGCAAGTGGTAGTATGGCAAGTGGTAGTGTGGCAAGTGGTAGTGTGGCAAGTGGTAGTGTGGCAAGTGGTAGTACGCAAGCCTGGTTAATGGTTATTGAGTGAATGACCTAAGTAGCTTAGAAAAGCTGTTGTTTATTAATTTTGGCACCATTCCAAGGCAAAAAATTGACATTGGCTACGTGTTATCGTTTTATCTTATTATCGCTCTGACATTAAGATTTTGACAACAAAATGTTACTTCTTTCTAAGTGAACTTTTTTAGATAAAATTCTAAATATATTAAATCGCTTTTGTGGGAAATCTAAAGAGTAGTCTAATATAGAACTGAACACTTCGAAGCAGATGAGATCACCCTATCGAATATCTTGCAAATATTCTACAATATTGTGGACATGAGTTCAATGAGTTCTTCAATCTAGATTCTGAAACGACATAAAATTTACTCCGAAATGCAGAGCTCCACCTTTTGTCATGACGGTAAATTGAAAGATATCTAAGATTGCTTGGGTCAACGCGGGCTTTTTTAAGCACCATTCTAATTTAAAGTCCTTTGAGCTGTACACCGAGTAAGCAGCTTATCCTCCTGCCTTATCCTCGTTTCAGTTCCGGAGTCGAACCCGAACAGTAAATGTTCATTGGATTCCTTGACCAACGTCCAGGGGGCGTGTGTATTACATGATTACATGGTTCAGTGACTGTTGCTGCTCAACCACGAAAACTGTTGATTATATGACGCCAGAGCGTCTCTCTAAATAAACGCTGTCGAAAAACATTGCTGATAAACACCATTTGGACTTATCTGCGGAGCCAAAATTAGTACATATTTGATCATGCTTGCCATTTTTATGTAATGTATGTATGTTATGTTTGTATAGGCCTACACGTCGAATTTCAGAGCGGGACGAAGCAATTTAAACCTGAAAAATTTCCATACGCTATTTTGTTAAGTTGGAGCAGAGTTTGGGAGATAGAATTCGTTTTTCTTCAAAAAGACAGGCGAGAAGTTTAGAATGTCGCGGCATTTGGAACAAACTTTCATAGTTTCATCTGTTTTAATTTTCATTTGGGGTATTTGCTTCCCCTTCCCTCCTCAACGGCTGCGCGGAAGCGACTTAGTTATTGCAAGTATAATCGTTTTTCATCTGCATTGTGTTGAGCATTGCAGCACTTAGAAGTTGACTTAGATTGTGTTGCGTATTGCAGCACTTGGAGCTTGATCTAGATTGTGTTGGATATTGCAGCCATTGGAGGTTGACCTATATTGTGTTGTGTATATATCGCAGCGATTGGAGGCTGACCTACATTGTGTTGCATATTACAGCATCTGGAGGTTGACCTATACTACGACGCCACGTCCCATCTCCTCGTCCCGACGTGCGGGGACCGGGACGCTGATCAAACGAGCGGCAAGGTGAGGTCAGGCATGTAGCGTGAGGGGGGCGGGGGGGGACACTGGGGGGTAGCGCCCCCCTGCTGGAGGCCTCTGATAGAACGAGCGACAAGGTGAGATCAGGCATGTAGCGTGAGGGGGGCGGGGGGGGCACTGGGGGGTAGCTCTCCCCCTGTTGGGGGCCTCTGATCAAACGAGCAGCAAGTTGAGGGGGCAGCGGGCCACGGGCAGAGCCTTGACTGGCATGTAAATGAAATGCTACTATGTAAATTAATATGTAAATGTTAGTATGTAAATGTTAGTATGTAAATGTTAGTATGTAAATGTTGGTATGTAAATGGGATATTCTAATGCAGGTGTTTGTGTGTTTGTATTGAAAATGTCATTGATGCTCGAGTTAACACGTAAATGAAATATTCTCTTGCAGGTGTTTGTGTGGTACCAGCTGGTCGTCATATTCGTCCTGCCCCTGCTCGTTATGCTGTACGCCTACTCGCTCGTCATCGTCGAGTTGTGGTGCAGCAGCAAGAATCTCGCGAGGCTCACGCGTACGGACAGGTCAGCATCAACACAGCCGTCCTAAGATACCGTGCCTCAGTTTGTTTACTAGTGATTTGATTACAGCGATGCTCTGTGGTGTAGTGGTTAAGGCACGGAACAAAGAGTCCATGCAGAGAACCAGTGTTTAAGTCCCGCAGGCCCTCCAGCAGTTACAGGCCCTTAAGCCTTGCTGAAAGCATGCCCATTCAGCAAGGCTGTTGAACACACAAGTATCGCTAGCTGTAACCCCATGCCTTATAATTGTTTATTTGGTTGGCGTTAGGAAGGACGTCCGGCCATTAAAAACCCAGCTCCAGTAGTCCTCATCAGGGCGCAAGCGTCTAAACCTGTGTGAAAACACGAACATTGACAGATTAGACAATAAAAAAGGCAGTTGTTTGAATTAAGCCAAAGACTAGCAGTGGTTTATAAGACAGTTCAAATACATTTAAAACACAGTCGCGATCTGGCGGCGTTACTCAAGGCTCGTGTGACCAAGTTTAAGTTCACTAATGCGTTTGTAGAGCTCCGCGTAAGCCTATTAAAATATTTACAAAATATACGCATAGAAGAAAATGTATTCATCATACAAGTAAAGTCCTAAAAAGATAGGAAGACATCAGTATGCGGAGAACAGAGGAAGGCTGTGAATACCAATATATATATTGCTGACAACAATAAAGACCGGATCACTCAAACTGTAAATAAATTCATTCATGTTTTGTTGCCCTACAGCCCGGGGGGTCGCAAAGGGAGGCCAGGGGGTAGCACGACCCACCTGACAAAAACCCCGACGAGGGGTTTGGCAGGGGGGGAGGGGCGCCTGGTCGCCGACCTACTTCCGGTTAGGAAGCAGGTTAGTCATCGAATTGAAACTAACGTTAACATAGCAGCAACATAACAGTAAATAGATTTTATGCCGAGTAGGACATCATTTTGTTGCTGTTTCGTTGCATTTCTTGTCGATTACGTTACGTTTGATTAAATTCTGAATTATTATATAAATTTAGCTGTGTGGATGTGACTTCTGAAAAATATCATGCTGCGATGTTGTTGTTGTTCTGTTTTTGTTACGATCATTCATATCATTCTATGATGGTTTTGACGATTATTGTCATTATAGTCTAGTTAGAAGTTTTCAGACATTGTCATGAAACGACTCATTGTTATGGTGAAACAATAGCTCTTGGCTTTTTAATTGGAGGCTTGCCAATCAAAGGTTTCTCCCTATCCCCAGTGTGTTCCACCCGTTCAGTCATTTATCATCATCAATGCTTGCAGCGTCGTTATTTTTCCGCAGTTTGTCAATTATTTCAGTGCTCAATGCATCGCCACAACTCTTCAATTTTTTCATGCCTGTGATCATGAATTAATAAATGTCTACATCGCAGACTACATAATTATAGATTTGAATCATTTGCATGGGCAACTCTAGTCTGACCTATTATTGAGATAAATCAATGATTAATATCGGCGGGTCTATATAAGGTGCATCGACGCACTGTCGTAGAGTAATTCTTTATCACTCGCTAGGCACGCAAAGACCTGTCGAATAGCCCAATCATCGACCAATTTAGCCATAAATGGAGGAAACAGGAATAATAATTGCTCCCTCCTGAACAGACTTTACGACTGTTGCCGTGCCAGAAATATTTCGCCCTGATGACACTGTATGGTACAACGTAATCTTAGCGGAGGCTAATGTTAACGGTTGTTCTGAGCCAGTGTGCTAATTGTGCCTCGATTTACAGTATAACAATAGAACCACAGCTCTTTGCAATACCAAATTGGAGAGTTTAACTTTTAATAATGCTCTTTCGACTTCTGCCGATAGAGGTCAGCTGCGTCTGATTGAACCAGTTGTCATGTTTCAAACTTAAGCGATATAATTCTTTGCCAAAGAATTCATTATAAAACTATATATTAAGTCAATTTAATGAATGAAGTCGTGGTCAAGATATATATGAAGGAGCGAGACATGAATAGAGAGATGGCAAAGAATCGGGAGCTGTGGGAGAGTCTCATCGTGGGAAACGTTCAACCTGTGCTCGCATGGAAAAGTGGACGTAAAACGTATATGCAAATAATGATGGTGAATTTAAGTGGGCGCAATAAAGTATTGCTGATCACTGAAGTTGTGTATTATTACATTTTGTTGTGATTTACTACCACGTCATAGTTAAGACTAAACTAGACCCCTGGCGAGTCAGTTGTTTGTAACGGAGACCAGCCGTCCATCACCTCATTACGCTCGTAGCGCATCCGTAGAAACCCCGACAAAGCAACTGCGTCGTGCCGACCTATCACCTAGTTACCAATCGTCCATTGAAACCTCGACAAGTAAAATGTTCTACGATCTAGTGGTGTGGCAACACTGGCTTTGAACAACCACACAGGTTTTAACCAGAGCATCAATACCACCCCCCCTCGCCCTCCCCCTACTGCGTCAATTTCTGATTTTTTTAAAGCCAATTTGTCACCAGCTTTGTTTTGTTTATTGCTTATAAACGGCACCGCAGAACACTTTATAGCTCATTTATTCCCAAAGGAACTGAACAAATTTAGATATCCTAAACATTCAATGACATAGTGTAGTCTAAGACTTGAGCATTATTAAGTAAAATACCGTAGTACCAAAATAACAGACAATCCTTATTTCTGCTTTAAAAATTGACAAATATAAATTATTATTATTTTTATATTCAAACAAAGGCTCACACGGGACAAAGTTCCACGTAGAGAGAATGTCGTAGTTTATATAGGTAAGTGTACCAACACCTATATAAACTACGACATTCTCTCTAGCCTAGCCTTACTGGTAACCTGCCAGGATACTTCACCCCAGCAGGTTGGGGAGCAAAGAATAGACTTGCAGCCCAGAGCTCCCCGGGAGAGTCGTAAAAGGCGACTTATGTGCCAATAAAAAATGTGCCAATAGTCCCCTTCAGAGTTGAGACAGGAGAGTTGCGCTCGATTATTGTTATCAATATATGGTTGCAGGTGATCAAGCTGCTGCTGACGATCATCGGTCTGTTCTTCATCTTCTGGGGACCCAAGTGGATCCTGCCCGTCGTCAAGACTCACCGCCAGTCCATCTTCTTCAGCGAGACAGCCCTGCTCATCCGGGTAGCAGCACGGACGTTAAATTCTATGTTGAGTTTTACTAATGAGCCCTGGGATTCCTTTCAGTATGAGTCTGTGTGTCTAGGTACTGCAGTCGCCAAGTCCGTTGTGCTCAGTCACTTCAGTTGCATTGGAAGTCCTGTTCTCGAGCCTGCAGCTGTGGCTTGGTCAGTGAGCTATTTGATACGGGAAGCCAAAATGAAACGTAAACTAATTTGCCTACGCAAATAGACCTAATTTGCATCCAAAACTTAAATTTTTAACAAAGCAAATTTAACCTCGGACGCATCGATCCTCTTCCCATGGTAACTATCCTTTTGTGCTTGCTAGAAATTTGTTGTAGCGCCAGAATCAACAGCGCCGTAGTGGAGAAGCTTGAGACAGGTCCCGCCTTGAGTTTGAATCACATAGAAACTGTAAAACAAAGATATGAAGTTATCAGAAAAGAGCTGCGATAACGAAAATGGCACGTTACATGGGCTCGTCACCCGCGTTGTCTTGTCCTCCCTACCGTAACCCCTATCAATAAAGTCATGGAACTTGAACGAATCCCAATAGTCGTCCAGGATCCTAGGAACTTTAGTGCGGGGAGGGGGGGGGGCGGGGCGCGCCCACCTTTGTCCCCCGTGGCTGCGCCAGACCTTCAGAGACCTTATATGCGTTAAATGCGCCGTGTTTATGCAGCGACGACCCATAATGAAGAACAGTTCAATCCCGCGGCGGCTGGTTTCACCCACTCTCGATCCAATAAGGACTAAGTGTGATTCGTTAATCCAATAAGCATGGCATCTAAATTCTAAAGGCGGCCTTTTATTGGTGTCTCGCTGAGTTCTAAGGCTTCCTATTTGATCGCTGTTTGCTGCTTTTAGTCGGTTCGTGCTTTCCTCCGCAGAGCGCCGGGTGACAAACCGATCAACCGCACACTGTTCTGTTTATGGATCTTTGAGCAAATCTATCGTAAACGTCAAACGGTTATCCTAACCAGACCTCAAACAAAAACATAATTTTTTCCAAACGTGCAGATGAAATGCAGTTTGCACCGCTGGATGTTAAGGGAGGGGGGGTGAGTTTCAATGAAAATTCAGCATGGCTGTAAACATAACAAGGCCGAAAAAACGAAATTGAACTTTCGAGACCAGCGGACGCAACAATAGCTACAAATACGCAAAGTCCGCGCCCCTTATTTTTTATTGTTTGCAAATATTTCTCTCATTATTTGCAATACGCATAGCGTTGTCTTGTTGATGGGACAATGTCAGTGTCATTATAATTATGCAGACGAAACACGCGTCATCTTTGACTGCCACTTGCACGGCAACTAACAGGTCTTATCGGCTCGGCTCGTGTAGGCTCACGTAGGCCTAGGCTCGGTACTAAATAACTCCGTGCGCGCCTCATTACTGCCCATTACCAGTGACTGGGTTTGAACACGCGACCTTTCGATTCAGCGCTAAAGGGAGCGTACATGTACCAGCGAGAGAATTGGGCGAGGGGGGGTCGAGCTTTTTCATTTCAGTCCTCGCCCCTTATTTTTTTATTGTTTGCAAATATTTCTCTCATTATTTGCAATTAGAAAAAATTAATCATTTTCCAATAAAAGCAGTGGCCTAATACAGACTTTTTAAACCCTCTTGTAAATTGTGCGTCGGTCTCATAGATAGCCTACATGTAGGCTATTAGACGCATTCAAGCAGTGATGTTTAAATGTAGCTCAAGGCGTGGACTTTTCTTTCAAATTTAGATATAACAGTATGAAGTGCAGACGCTTTATGACGAATTGTAGCTAAAATACTGTATAGCTGATAGTTGATAGTTCTGTAGCTGCGTCTAAACCACATGCTGCTTATTGCATCTATGCTACAAATAATATTTGGCCTAAGGCATACAAAAATCTTTTGTAAACTTGAGAATAAATGAAGACAAAGAACACTCTTGCTTGCTTTGATCATTCTCAGATCTTTGTTGCACCCATCCTTTTATATCAAGATGCAGGGAAAAATTTCATGCGGAAAAGATGAGGCGTAAAGTGTCTGGCTAGTATCGTCATTAGGCTGCTTTATCGCGCCGATAACCTCGCTGAAGCTGCTTCCAAAGCTGCAAAATAGGCAGCAGAAAACGCGCGTAGGATATGAGCTCCTCGGGCAATGTATGAGAGTGAGTCTGCGTGTGCGCTGTAATAGAATATAGAAGCGCTGATGCGCTTTTAGGGCTCGGCCGTAAAGCATGAGCTAATAAGCACGACTGACCGGGCGACTCGTTGGGCAGATAGTAACGGGCTGCGCAGGGATTTAGGAGGGGTTGGGGCACAGGGGCCAGAGGCTAGGAGGGGGCAGGGGCTCCCTTCCTTTTTGGCTTTCGTGGGACGTCAATCAATGATTGGAACAGCACCGCTACTCGACCATATCTATTTGGGCTATTTGATTGACGTAGCATTGAGATCACAAAATGTCAAAAACTTTAAAACGTTGAGCCAAATACTGAACTGAGTTCAGTAAGCAGTCAATAACCATATTTTTGCATGAGAAATAGTTGCATATTAATCTGAGTCGCTAATGATTGGTTGTAGTCTACAACCAATCATTAGCGCCTCGGACTAGGAAGTGATTAACAACCAGGCGTCTACAACTTGTAGATGCATGGTTGTTCATCATTTCTTATCGATTGCGGATGGCTTAGTCCTGTGATTTTCTGTAGATAATAGCTACATGTAATCACTCCTGATTGGTTTAAACTCGTAGATGGTAGTTAATCGCCTGTGATTGGTTGTAGATGGTAGCCAATCACCTGCCGTATATCCACAGCTGTCTCAACCCATTCGTCTACAGTTTCCTGTCGAGCAACTTCCGGCGCAGCGTCCGCGACACGCTGCGACGTCTCACCTTCCTCGCTGGGGGAGCAGGGGGCGCAGGGGGGGGCAGCGGGGCCGGGGGCGTCCCCCACGCCACGGGGAGCCGGACGGCCATCGAGCTGGTGGCGACGACGACAAGGGTGCCGCACACGGGGGGAGGGCCGGGCAGTCGTGACGGGCCGGTGAGCACCGTGGAGTGAGGACTGGGCAGTATTTTGGACTGAGGGCCAAGCAGCTGTGACGGGCTGGTCAGCTTTCTAGAGTAAGGGCCTGAGCTTAGGGCACTCGCGTGGTCTAGCAGTTAGCTCTCTAAACTCAGGAGCTGGACGGAACTGAACTGACTGGTTACTGAGATTCATTTCTTGAGCTTTTCATGTGACAACGAGCAATGCGAAACAGTTTTATTAGCTCATATCTACGATCCCTTTAGATGTATTCGGTCTGTAAAGCGTTCTGAGTCTACACCAGCTTTGTGATCGTCTCCTCCAACTTTGACTCAGAATCAGCGGGATGAATCAGACCGATCTTTGAGGCCTGGCAAGCAGGCGTCGACTGTAAAACTGGTGTGCAACAACTGATGAATTTTGTATTGAGCTATGTCTGAGGAAAACCTCTTGACATCTTCCAGAAAAACTTTTCGGTCTCATATAGTATTGATTGATAGGCCCCCTCGGGATTCGCCTCGTTACAAAACTGTACGCAACAATGTCACAGAACCGATAGACATCGAGTCCTGCTGGTGACCGACCGCGGGAGCACGGCTTGCTTTCAGCCTCGTCCTCAGAGGCCGATGTATCACAGCGTGAAATCTGTCGTGCTTAGCACGCTAGGGGCGGAGAGGATACAGAGGGAGAGGGGGGGGGGGGCAATAGGAGCCATCACCCCCTCCACCCTCCGACGTACCTGCATGAAGCGGAAGAAACCATCGCCGCGATCGCCCCCCCCAAAAAAAAAGTCAAGGAGAAAAAATCCTCGTAAGGAAGTTTGTGCTATATTTAACATAGGCTTGTAAATTTGAATGCAACAAAGATTTGTTTATTTTAAACATTGTATGGTTTAAAATTTTAGTTTCTATTGCATATTAGTGTTGTATATTATATTATAGTGGTATCGTTGCAATTGAAATTTGTTATAAGCGAGTCATAATTTTGTCATAGTTTCAGCGCTTTCTAATGTGGAGTTTCAACATAACCTAAACATACAGATTTAAGACTTAACCACTTAGGTTGCAATATCCCACCCTGCCCCCTCTCTTCGCTAACTCACATCAACTAGATTCTGAATTCCATCATTAAGAATCATAGTTTGAAGGTAATGGTTGTTGAAGGTAATGGTTGTTGAAGGTAATGGTTGTTGAAGGTAATTGAGTTTGTATAGTTGATAATAAAAAATTAATAATTCAATCTTAATTTGTCACTTGCCATTTTAATAAACCAATCACAAAATAATCGTAATTATTACCACAAAATAACAAATCAACATAAGAGGTGAAGATAACCGGTGTAAAATAGTCAAATGCAGGATAGTAGCTACAAGAAAAAAGTCCGTAACTCCCTCGGGCGTTTCGCAAAGGCAACTAAAGAAGGGGGAGCGCTTCTGTGCCGGCTTTCTTGCGCAGAAGCCGACTAAAATAGCTTTGGTTACAACACACGGTACTTGAACTACAGAACTTCCCCTCCAGCCACGATCAGATGATAGTTCAAAAAATTTAAGTCAATCTATTCAAAAAGCAACAGCGCAGCCTATTGCACACACAATACAACTTTGTAATACAAGCACATTAGCCGCTCTATAATAAGAGCAATAAATATGACAGAACTAAACCGTTCGTTTATAAATTATACAACTTGGATAGTAAAATGTGCTCTAAGAAATCAGTAACTCCTATCACGGTATAAAGCAATAGACTGAACGAAATACAGAACAAATTGTCATGCAGTAGGCTTCTTTGCATGACATTGATGTACAAATTTATACAATATTATACAATCTGAATATTCAGACGTACAAGCTCCACAATAGTGCTCTAATAGAGAAAGACTATCTATCAAATGCAAAATACTACAACTTATTCGTACGTTCGTTTCAATGGCAATACCAAAAAAACAATGCTGTTGCGTTGTAGATCTTGTACCTATCAATGCTTGCCGTTCAAATTACTTGCAGTGCCGGTACTTCGTTTTGTCTAGTTTTAGAATAATAAACACAAATAATTCCAATTCATTCTCGTAATTTTAAATTTGAATATCGCTCTTCACTACAGACGTATGCTATGATATATTAATAGTGATATCTAAAAGATATTTACAAATTTAATTAATCTGTCAATTTGTTGTTTGTTGCTCATGAACAGACAATGCCAAAGCAATTACGGTTTTAAAACGTTTAATTTGACAGAAGTACATTTGTAATTGTTCTCCTTGTAGTTTCAAGTTCTTACATTGACTCAGAAAATGTAACATTTGGCAATTTAATCCTGTTATTAAACAACCGGCATTGTAGGCAACTTCAATGCCATTGACATTGAAATTGTAGGCAACTATCGCCCGCCTGGTATAACCTAAGCTAAGCCAGATATTTACATCTTCATTACAAAAAGCAACTAGAAAAGTTCTGCAGTGTTTGAGAATATAACAGAAACTAGTTAGCTACTAGCCTAACGGTCTGTACAAGCAATATTCTACAGTTCTGTACAGTAAGTTTATCCTCCAAAGTCTCGTCCAGCGATACATCACGCCTTGATGCTTCCTAGACTCGGCTCGGGTGATATCAATTGGGAAATTTACTAATTATGTAGGCTGTATTAAATATTTTAAAAATTCATTTTATTTCAAGAGTCACGTAGCCTAATTTTCATAGCGTGTTAATTACAACCTACCTATATGCTATTTCAATGATCAGATTAGGCACACAATATTTTCTAAAGTTCTGACACAACATACAACAATGATCTCATCGCATCAATTCCTCAATTAAGCTGAAACTAATTCTATTGATTCTAATATACCAGGATATTACTAAATTTCTTTGAGACGAAGACAATTTATTAAGCCGAGTACATAGAAAGCGTCAAAGCATGATGAAGTACAGCATCCACCAAAACTAATACAAGTAGTGTCTTTTAAAAACAGTACAAGTCATTTGAATCACTAATTATAATTTTGATTGTCTGATTCCCATGAAAAACCAGGGGGCCTACTCCTATGTCAATCTAACACACATTTTAACATAGAGATTTTCATTAAAGACTATACGTCATGGAAAATATGCATTACATTCCAAATTTTGGTGCAAAAACACTTACAATTTTTATTAGAATTTTTGCTGTGCATAGAACAAATTATTTAATTAATCTGTGTAACTTTTGCTTCAGCCAAATTAAAAGCGCACCAAATAATGTTGACTTGGTGAAGAATCCCTGTTGTGCATTACAATAGGCGAGTTAAGTTTAGCCCTGACAAAACATGCGTAGCGTGACGAATACTCATTCTAAAAAGGGTGTAGCACAACTGTCCTGACCTTAAAAACCACTTAGGCCTACGCCATCAAAGTCGATTTTCACGCTACGCCTGTCCGTTTCAAATTAGGCATATAATTTACATCAAAATGTTGTGCGTACAAGGCTCAGTAAGCATAACCCTGGCAACAGTGATTCCCAAACCCAAGATCCCAACCCCCCAGCTACACATCCCCCCCAACTGCGATTGAAAGCGCTGCCACAAGCGCCAGACCCTCAACTACACACGCTGGATGAGACTTTAGAGGATAGGTACGTCAAACACAAAACTGCTTGATGCGGAAGCGCTCCTTCTTGACCGCACGGTCGACGACCCAGGACTCGGTCTCGTGACGCCAGAAGTATGAGAAACACTCGTCCTTCAGGAAGTCCGTCATCAGCCGGTGGACGTGACGGTGATTGGACAGCGAGTAGCGACCCAGGTCAGTATACAGCTGCGCCGGCCCAATCAGAACACGCATAATGTTTGTAGGATATAACTATGCTAAGGAAGAGTAGGCCAACTGAGTCTGTGATTTAGCAGCAAAGTTCTATGATCTAATAAAAAGGGTTTAGACAAGATTCTGGTATCATGTTACACAATGCTGATAGCACCCTGAATGTCTTCACAAGCGTTTTACAACAGGCTATTATTACATTATTATATACCTGAAATTTGAACTGGATATCTGCTTGTGTGAGTGCTGTTACGAGTGGCGAGGAGCTCGCAAACGGAATGTTATCTGCGGCAGGAAACAGAACAATAGATATTTGCTCGTGTGAGCGCTGGTACAACAACAAATCCAACAAATCCACAAACTGTGCCTGCAGTACTGAGACCGTCTGATTAAGTTCTTCACTTTTTGTGGCTAACTTCTTTTTCATCGAATCTCACCAAAGATCTTACACTTACAACCGATAGGGAGAGGGTAGACTTCAGAACAGTTTATCAAATTGAATAACAATTATAATGTATGTTAGAATGATCACGATTGGCACGACAATGATATACAAGCAGTCAACTGTAGAACAATAATAGATACATTCTGTGAAAGGCCAGCTCGACCACAACTCAACTACAATATACACACTGTCACTTACGGTTTTTTTAGAAAACGACAATATCGGTATAATTATTTATTAGAAGTCAGTAAGGTACGGACCGTCGGCCGTGCCGTGGATCATAAGGAACTTCTTGTTTCTGAGATACCCTGCCTTCTTCACCACATTCGTTTTCTGCAATTAAAGATAATTATAAAAAGTTATGTTTCTGTATATAAAGTTGTAATGAAAAAATAGTATAAAAAGTTATGAATATCATTTGCAACTTCATTTATTCAATCGCCCAGTATTATAAACTAGATTTTACTGCTTGTAATTAAGCTTTGTGACAATCTAAGTTTGTGTACAGTAACGGGCATGAAGAGCATTTATTTTATGAGAGAAGATGTAAAAGTATAAAAAAAGCGGCATCAAAATCTATCTGGCAGTAGTTATACATAATACGAATTAAGACAAATAAGGCTGCTCTTAACAAGTAATTCTATTCAAAGTTTTAAAACGAATTAATGAATAGCACATTAGTACGCTGCGATGATGGAAAGGCTCACTTCGTATCCGGCCTGGTTGTCGTCTGGGCGTGCAAGGCCCAGCAAGCGCTCGTATCTCGCTGTATCTGTAGGTGCAACAAACACTTGTTTGGTTAGACCCATTGAATCTGTCTACATCCCTGCATGCAACAAAAGAACATATGGCTGGACCATTGGGCTACGTTTTAGTCAAATAATTCGCTTTCAACCAAAATACTGATGTACACTGGGAGGATTAATTTACAAAACGAAAAAAATCAGGAAGAGGCAACGATTAGCAAGGCTTGCAACATTTGTGGTGCAGTAATAAATTATCAGTTTGATTTGCGCCGTAGATTCTAACTTCACTGCAAAATGATGAACTAAGCCCATGTTCAAACTACTACGCTCATGTTACACAATTCATAATTAGGCCACTTGAAACACTACACGAAGACAAAACAAAATTTCAAGACACTATTAATGTTGTAAGAAATGCAATGGTTAAGAAAAACTCTTAATCACCGTAGAAACGTATGTCTGACAAGGCGGCTCCCGATATCCCGCACGGAAAGACATCCGTCTCATTGGCCACGGCGTGTGACGTCACGAGTCCACCGTGCGACTATTCAAATATCAACATACATGTGAACCGCATGACAACTGTTGATCAAGACGTTAAATGCTTAAACAAAATTCTGACTAACAGTTTTAACTGATAAAGTCGTGTGAGCATTACGCAATCAAACTACACTAATTACTTCTAACTATGATACTTCTGGGATTAAGCATAGGCGTCCTTGTCAAAAAATCCTTAAAAAAAACCAAATCTTTGTCCATCAAGCGTTCTTGGCTATTGTAACTCATTTACATGCCAGAGTACATTCTGAACAGGGCGTTAGGAGATGAAGCTGATATTTTCAGATAAGCATTCAATGTTTTCACAGAGAAAGTTCACATGTCAAACGCGACCGAGCTCAGTTTCACGTAGCCAACAAATACAAAAATCTAAAGATCAGATGACTCGGTATCTTCGATCTGAATAAAAATCGTGCTCAAATAATTGGACCGTTTCACGCACCCAGCCCCAGATGGCAGATTTTGCAGGGTCGACGTATTCCAACTTCTTCTTCATATATCTGCAGAAGAGATGCGACAAATACGGACTCATTCACCGTTACTGCCGTAGTAAATCCATGCTAAAGGTTGACAGGTTCTTTTTTAACATCATCCCTATTTTGTGCATCGTTTCTAACTATAAGATGTGTGATGATTTAATGTAGCCTAAGATTTATTTATCTCACTCTTTTAGATCAGCATGCACAAAACCACCATTTGTTCATAAATTTATATGTGTTGCTTGTTTTACTGCCCTCGAAGACAAATTAAAGATCAATATAATAAAACATTTTATATTAATAAATTAATGATACTACATTTAGCCGTCCATCAAACCCCCGCTCTTACTCACATTCCAGCGAGCAGCTGGTCTTCCACCTCCACGGCCCCCAGCCTGCGGTGCAGGGCGTGCCGGTAGCGCCCCCCGCGCCCCCCTGTCCCCCGGCCGTCCACCGAGGCACAGATGATCTCCTCCGACCCCGCAAGGTATGTCTTCCAGCCCAGCTCGAAGCGCTCCGTCACCAGCTGGGTCCCGGGCTCCGCGTTACTGCACGCCACGCACACACAAACAATTGTTTGAGTCATTCACGGGCAGCTTATAATACCATTTGACTGCTTGCTTGCATGGTCTGTATAAGCTATTGAACACAAGAAACATAGTTTATGTTTTAGCAAGTAAAATAAGCAAAAAGTAAAGCAAAGCAAAACAAACCAAAGCAAGCACAAAGTGAGGCTCTGATCGATGAAGAGCCCTCGTGACCTACTAAGATAAATTTTTGAAAACATATATCAACTCATTTCAAACAGTCCACCGAAATCTTTTGAGTTAGCAGCATCGCTCAAACCTTGTCAAAGTGAATCAGTCTAGCTTTTTTCTCAGCATCTTAAATTGTTCATTGTTGATTAGTTCAGAAAAATGTATTATCTCGCACCTGTTGTAACTTATGCATACAATATCACCGTGTATCACATGATTCAATTATAATTCTGCTTGAAAGTGCGTAAGATACAAAAGAGATGTGATAGTTACGCGTGAAGAAGCAGCGGATATCTTTTAGCTTTGTCTCCATCGTCGTCGGCTCCTGGCGGACTGAGGATCTCCGCCCACGCATCTAAAAGTGAACACAAGAAAAACTGAGCATCACAAAGAATTAAGCCTAAACCGTATATTGTTTTGCTTATTCACTGTAAAACATGAAATTTTCATGTGCAGGTTTTTTGAGCTAATTTAGCAAATCGGCAAAACTCGCAAAAATTACATGCTCGAAAATAAAGCTGTTAACGCTGCACATAACTGACAGTCCTCAAAAGCGCGAAAAGAATGTACATCTAACTTTTTAAGATGCAAAAAATCCAAAATATCATGCAGCAAAAGTTCAATGTTTGACAGTACATGTATCTCTTTTTACCCAAAGCTGCAAAGGGTTCAAGCCCAAAGCTATTAATAAATAATGAATAAAAAATGTAGAGCACTAGTACTGCACGACTAGAAACAATCTGAATAGCAAAGCCTGAAGAAAAATTAACAAATTTTGAGCACGCGAGTTCAATGTTAACAAAAAGACTAAGCCGCACTCACTGTAGTGGCCCCCGATGGGGACTTCGAAGAAGCGTCGCTCTGGGAGAAGCCTTGACTCGAGGACCCTCAGCAGCTCAGCGTTGTCCTCTAGGCTCACGTCTGACAACCAGGACAACAGTAAGGTCACGGGGCAATGTTAAGGTCATGGGCACTGTGCATGAAGGTCATGAGGACAAGTTCAAGGTCAGAATGCAAGAATTTGCAGTAATTAGTTCAAAGAGCTCAAAATATCCCGTGAAGATATGCAATTACCACTTAGCAACTACAAATATTCCATTCAACAGGTGTCAGCCAAATTAGTGTCGTATGATCATGTACACAACACAAAAATGTAAATATAATTAATTTTTTTGCTGAAATTTCAGCGTAATCTATCTATCAATCAATCTATCATATTAACAAAAATATGACATATATTTTAAATTTAGTTCACAAAAATCAAAGCCTTAAAATAACTTTCCATATCACGCATTAAATAACCACTAATTACTACACAGTTATAAGTCACTCACAAATCCCACGACCTATTTTTGCGCCTATATATAGGTCAGGTCCCTCTCACTGATTCGTCGGTCGCTGGAGCGCAGGCGGTACTCAGGCACGCTGGGGCCCAGACAGGCTAGTATGTAGAGGCGACTGCTGCCGCTAAACGACGCTTCGACATACTGACAGCCCTGGGACTCATTGCACGTGATACACAGCTCCACGGCGTCCCTGCGCGCTTGCATCCTGCATTAACGGAGTAGTGATCTTAGTAAATGTGCATGGTTTGCATTGTAACATATATCTTGTGTCGTGTGAGAATTATGCCAAATGCGCAATGCGTTGTAACGTGAAGGTTAAAAAACTTTAAAATGCAAACAATACTAATGAAATTAACATCACAAATTACATAAACATCAAAAATAACATTTCAAATAATGCGTTCAAGATATGGTTTTGAAATCGCTGGAAAAAAAATACAGTTAAAAAATCCAACAGAAATTTGATCATTGATCTTGGAAGAGATCAATGATCCCTTCCAAGATCAATGTATGTCAATTACGTAATGTCACTTGTATTTATAAGAAATGAATTTGAAAATAATGAAATCTACAATTAATACTATTCGCAAGACAATTCATATGGTTTGCATATATGAACTTACGCAAATAGATGTTGCTTCTTGGAGTCTCCATTGGTCGACAGATAGAATCTGTTGCGTAGAAAATAAATCATAAACAGATTTAAATCATAAATAATTACACAATGTTGGTCGAACAAAACTAGAAGTTTCAACTATTTCGCTAAAAATGTCTTGAAAAACTAGAATCATAGTGTTTCATGATATCATAATTAATCACATAGATCGGACTTCAACATTTTCATAGTTCCGCTAAGCAATGATAGAGGATTCTGAAACGACCAGAAACGAATCAGGTAATCATCCATAAACATGAAAACTACAAGTACATTTCATAATTTATATCTTTTACTTACAATCTTTTTCTCATTATACCTCATTATTATTGCCTTGCTTCACAATATCAGCAACAGTTAAATTAAATTAAATTAAATTAATTAATTTTATTAAAATTAATTACATTTTCTGTTAATTAAATAGAAAAATTTTCATATTTCTCTCCAATATAAATAGGCGTATTATCGCTCACATTGTGTTATTTTCAACGTTGTATCCGACGATCGACTTCACTTCCTGTTGACCTTTCGTCAGAAATATGACCTTCACCTCCTCGTCGCTCTGATCAATCCAAGATCGTTTTATTAATATGCTTCCGATTAAAGTAATCGTACTGGCTGATCCTATTGATCAGTATCTCGTACGTCAGGTTTCTAAAAGTTCAACAATATGCAGTTTCTTTCAAAACACATGAATACTACGCGAATACATACAATTTTATGATTTTGGAGATGTTGTTCATGCTCCTAAAATGACATCCAATAAAATAGGATGTCACTGTCGCACAAGTGTACAACTATAGTCCACAATATTAGCAGGTTTGTCCTAGAAACAGCAGACTCAGGTTCATCACGATACTCAAACAACTCAGTTAGTTTATCGCATCACAATGCGTTAACATTTCCTTGTCAGAGCATCTCACGGCTTCTACGCCCCTTTTTTCTAGGGTAAGTTACATAGACCTGTTACATGTTGCTGTTTCTGGAAGATTTTAAAATGTAGATTGCATTTACGTTACTGTTTCTTTGCCACACTTTAAATTTGAATGTAGACTTTACCCTGGCGTTGACAAGAGCCAGCTGATTCCAGTATCCCGCGTCGTCTTCAAGTCGTGGCAGGATCGTTGCATATAGGTCACCCGCATCTCCCAGGAACCACATCGGCCTCTGGGCCTATCACAGAGAGAGTAACTAGGTCACCCGCATCTCACTAAAACTTGTAAAATCTACAACTTGTATAATATAACGACATATAATGGACAAATACATCAAGCATCCGATTTTAACGCAAATTTTATTTCATGGCATCAGAAAATCAATAAAACCTCGAGCAGCCAGCGCTAACCAACTTTCAATAATTAGCGCAGCAGAATACGACTCACATCTATCCAGCCTTCTGTCAGAGTCTGATACAGATTCTGCAACACAGTTAGAACACAATGAACATTCAAAACACTGATGCGTAACGCAGCTACAATCAGACATTCTTCTACAGACAGCCTTATATTGGTATTCACCATTGCGAGTTAGCCTTGAGTTGGAATCCGCGAGTTGAGAGTGACTGTTGTCAATCTCCCATGCCAAGCGTGACGTCACTCAATCCGCCGATTGAGCCAACTCGCGGTTAACTCTCAACGGTGAATACCAATATTAGTGACAGAGCAATCAACAGTCTATCAAAGCCATGAAAACTGGATGAACCAAAAGTGGTGATAACCGACTATAACAAGTTACTTTCACTCCTCACCGGAGTTTCCACCAGTTCATTACTTAATAGTTTCCCATGGCAAGAGAGTTCTGTGATGAGGATGTTTCGAAGGATGAAATGGACCTTAAACCCAATATTATTCTGTCACCATTATCTACCAAGTAGCCTAGCTCGCTTGCAGGCCATTAAAACAGGCTTGATTTGCAGCTAGAGTATAGGTCTGTGCTAAAAACAATTCCCTCTGAACATTGGACAACCTAGAAAGTATTATAATTATTGCTTAGATAACGCTTGGACTTGATACTTGCATTGTAGCAGATGAGTCCCTCAGCGTCACAGATCCTGGTGATGGACTTGTTCTGAGCGCGGTTGGACCACGTGACGGCCACGTGACTCCTGTCTGTCCACCGCACTGAGAGGAAGTAGTGCTGACTGGACAGGACAAACACACACACAAACATACAACACACACAAACATACAAACACAAACACACAACTAGTGACTCCTGTCTGTCCACCGCACTGAGAGAAAGTAGTGCTGCCTGGGGGACAGACACACAAACAAACACACACACTACAATAACAAAATCTACAGCAAAACTACGCAAAGGATCAGAAAAAAACTTGAAGTTCATTTTAAATATTTTTGAATAGAGTTTAGATTGCAATAGTTACATCCGCGTGACTTGTGACTGCGTTTCTTGCGGAGTAAACAGCAACCATTTCATCGATGAAAGCTTGTATTGTCATGACACGCATTCTGGGTTAATCCAGCATCTTTGAAAACAATAGATACCTCAAAGACGCGTTATACTTATAACATGCAGTGCCAGACATTTTTTAAAGTTGCTCATTTACTCCTGATGCCCTTATTGAAATTTAATTCCGACACATTTATGAAGATGTGATCACAATAACCACAGATCCCAACACTATGTACAGTGCCTTACAAGAGAAGAACATTGATCACCTTCTGCCCATTTACTAATATTATTCATAATTGCACAGCGTAGTTGTTCAACTAATATATTTCAGAATTAGCATAAAAGCTGCGCAGTGCAGAGAACGCTCACATGGCAGTTTCCTCGGGCGGCATCATGTACACATGCTTCCCGTCAGGGTTGTCCGTGTCGAACACGTAAAGCGCCGCCAGCGGGTGTGACGTCACCGATGATGACGTCATAGATGTCGACGATACATCCATGGCCTGAACAAAGATGGACGATCATCAGAGCTTGTTCATTGTTCAATCTACCCCCATAGGCAAGAATACTTTTTTAGATGACCCCAAGTACTTACACTTTGAGCTGTGAAACTGTAATATATGAGACAGCAGTCAATATAGCAGCGCTGCCGCTGTTAGCTACTAGCATCTTACTTTTAAGAAGAGCATGCTGTATGACTCTGTGTTTAGATTCTTTCAAAGCCCCACATAAAATAAAGCCAAGCAAAGCGTGCGCACATGCATCGCGACACCCCTCCCCCCATACACTTTGACCTACCTCCCCCTCCCTGCGTGTGCATATCAAATGGACAGTCCCTACCCGGGGGTAGTTGAACTCGATGTCTGCTCCGTGTCCGTAGGGCGAGACGTGAAAGGGCGTCACGAGGGTGTCGTTGAAAGTCGCGTAGCAGAGGTAGCGCGAGTCGGTGGACCACCAGGCCGCCACGTGGCTCGGCAGGATCGACTCTGAGCAGCACCACCAACTAGGCATAAGCATTTGGCGACGTCAAAAAACCTGACATCAGCCCTCCATACATGTGCATCATCATTATATAACACATAGAATTTTTTTTTAAAATTGCAATAAATGTCAGGTGTTAATCATGGTTAACAGACAAATTACCTGTGGTCTATGCTCAAAGTGCCCTCTCTACGTACCTATGTACTGTCATTATTATTATTATACTTCACTACTCTATGCTAACCTTACTATGACACGCTAACCCAGGCTTTAAGTACCTAGACACATCTTGATACACAGACTCATAATCACAGATGCATCTTAGTGTGTCAAAAATTTGAGGCTACACTCCTTCGCGCGACCATGGAGAGAGGTTTTTGTACGAACCTTCATAGAGCCAGTCCGTGACACCGTTGAAGACAAACTTGTCGTTGCCGGAGAAAGTGAGTTGTTTGGTGAACGCGCGCGGATTGGACTGATAGTACAAGTTGTTCTTGTATGCAAACACCTCAAACACACACAATGACTGATAGTCGAGGTTGTTCTTGCATGCAAACACCTCAAACACCCAATCAAAGGCAGAAATATCAGCTGCAGATCTGCTCCTACCATTCAGGCAAACGATACTTTTTCTTCCCCGTTTGCATGATGGATTTTTGCGCTTATGAGAGCAGTACAGTAGATACAAATAAAACAAACGAGTCACGCGTCATATGATTATAAGTAGCAAAAAAATGCTGCTGCAGATTGATTGCAAAATTTAAGCGTCTAGGCTCATACCAAGTTTGCTCAACTCCCGCAGAAGATGCACCAACAGTGACTAACTTTCGATAGAAGCTAATCAATGGCCAATCGGAACTTGATACTATAATGCTAAAGTGTCATATTTCAACTACAAATAGTTTGTTGCCTCTGAAGCATAAATTGCGGACTCATTGCGAATTATCTATATCAATTTAGCGACATGCAATTATTCTTTATTTAACGTACTTCTAATTCTTAGTAGCCTAGCCATTTCTGGTACGTTATTTGAGGCGTTTGTCTTTATGCTGCTTGTTTACGTTCTGCTGAATTGTTTCCCCTAGAGGTGAAGTAAAGAAATGTTTTTCACACAGATAGAGATGTCTAGATCTGTGCGCGTACCAGTTCTGTGGTGGTGGGGGACCAGCGCGCATACTGCAGTCTCTCGCCCTGCAGCTCCATGTCTTTGGGGAAGTCTATCAGTCGTCTACGCGCCAGCACAAAACGCATTCCTCCTCACAATATCACACGGTCATCGAACATTAACACTCAGTAGACTGTCTCCATGGTGTGCTGCTGCAGCACGGCAGGTCCCTGGCATCCAATCTCAAAATGCAACCGATTATTCAAACGCTTAATAGAAACTTTGAGGGTCGACTAATATAAATATTGAAGGATCGCTTTATTTCTACTAACTACAAATATTGTTATTAATTTTGACAACAAACTCACTATTTCTACAAATATCAATAGTAACGCTACTATTCACACTCTAAAATCACAGCTGCTTACTCTTCACAGAGTGTTGAATCTTAACGCTAACTGAGTGACACTCGCTAAGTTTTAATGATGAAGAGACTGTCATGAATGATTACGATATACTAGAGAGGGTGCATGAATGATTACAATAGACTAGAGAGAACGAAGCTCAAATAGACTACAGATGATGAAACTCAAATGGACTAGAAAGGACTCACGCCATGCCCGGGTGACCTTTGCGTTCAAAGATCTTGTATCTGGCCGTAAACGAGTGGCGCCATCTCTAAAAATATTTTAGATATTTTATCATTGTACCCCATGAACGTCCGCTGTTAGTAAGCAAATTAGTATGGCAGTTATAATTAAGTATTCATTGTCTCGGATGATTGTGAAACCATCTAAACAAAGCAATTTTAAAACCCCTGCTGGCTATAAAAATCATATCCTAGCAATATACACGAGTAATAAATTCAAATGAGATAAATTTCAGAGTAATAAATTTCAGATTATGGTAGACACGTGTAAGATACCTGCACCACTAAATATTGCAGGAATACAGCCTTTTCACAATAATCAACATGTACAAATTTCATTATGCGTGTAATAAATTGTAAAAATATATCTGTCTTACAAGACAAAATTTTTTCATCGTTTTTAAATTGCTCGCAAGCAGTTCTACACAGAGGTACTGTCTAGATTGATCTCAATGACGTCATACAAGGCCTATCAGTGACGTAGCCTGACCTTGATGACGTCATACTCGAGCAGCACAAAGCTGAGATCGTGTGTCACAAAGTGGGCGCTTGGCTTGAGTTCGTCCTGGACACAAAGATGACACATATCAGCACACTACACAACCACATGCAGATGTACACCTTCACAGATTCAAAGCTGATTGAACGATTTGAAATTGCTTTCATATAATGACGATCACTTTGGCTTTACCGTCTCAACGAATTTAGCAAAAGACGACTCATTTAAAATATCTTTTAAATTAAATTAAAATTAGATTACCTAAATTAGAAACCTGAAAATGCAAATTATAAACCAAAAATTAAATTAGATTTAGATTTTGCTTGGCTTTGAATTTAACACAAGTCTCAACCAGGGGCGAATCTGGTTTAGGCGAGATTGCAATTTATCTGAAGCGCTATACAACCCATAATCCCCTTCGTTATTGCACAGCATAAAGTCCAGCTCCGTCCAGCCGTCCATGATCCTACACACAGCCAAACCACGCAATAAAGAAAGCCAATCTTGAAGCATGATACGCTAAAAATGCACGAAATAATGCCTGCACTTATGGTCACGTGATGGATGGGGACTCACAAAGACGGATTTGTCCATTAGTGTTTCCGGTTCGGTCCGGTTGGCGCCGACGACCTGGAACATGAGGGAGCCGTCCGCCCCCCGGTAAGTGTAGGCCTCCCCCTCGGGGGCTGTGGGGGGCGCAACAACAACTATTTAGATCTTATGAATCACTTACAAAATAAAATGATATACAGCCGATGTAATTCTAATTACAGACTTGAATATACATATACTCATTACACATCAAGTAAGTGACAAAAAGTCAACGGTTTGTCCCATATAGGCTAGCACCATCAAACAGAATCTGAAGAATCTAATAATTATGACTATTCAATATTTTATCCCGCATTCAGGGTTATGGGTAGTGGCTAATTAGTATTTACATTGTGCATAACATTTTGTTTGGACAATCATCCAGTAAGGACCAGTATTATAGTTTGAGAGTTGATAGTTTATAGGAGGCCAGCCACAGTTAACAACATGATCACTCTGTAAAGATGCAGCAATGCAACTACTTTCTAAATATACAAGGACCATTATATAAAAGCCGCTATGCAAAATACAACAAATCTTAATTTCTCTTCTGCTATACTTCTCCTAAGTATCAGTTGAATGCTAAACTACTACTAAACTACTACATAAATTTTTTCTATATATTTCTTTTGTCTTGGCTCAAAGCATGGTATCCCGCTATCCATTTGATTACAGAATCAATTCTGAGACCTCGCCTCCCTATCCCCTCTGATCCCAGTCGTCCCACCCCTTCCCTTCCAAGCGCTTCCAAACCGGCGTTAGGTCTAGCGCCGTGCAGCGCTTGCATGGCAGCATAACGCTTAAGAGTTATGCACGTATAGGAACTAACCGAACGATAGCCAATCAGGAGCAGCGTGATAATGAGGCATAGTCGGGGAGGGCTAATTAGCAGCGAAGCATTACTTAGATCCGATTTTTTTTTTTTTGAGCTTCAGGCTGCGATTGGTCCACTCAATTATAAAGCAACCTAATTAGCCGTAGCTGACGTCAACATAGGATCCCCTATGTTGCGCCCAGGGTAAATTCACCTTCCAATATGATACAGACCTAATAATACAGCAATAAAGAGAAGACTAACACACTAGCTATCCAACTAGTTTGTTAAATAACAAGCGAGTCATCCAAACAGTTACGCAAGCGTGTTGTTGGAATTAATATAAATTAAATAGCCAACATTTTTGGTTCCAGTCTACAAAATATAAAACTAAAATATAACTAAACTACAAAGCTACGATCGATAACTGTCGACCAGTTATAGCGTAGACCAGAAGGCGGGTGTGAAGATTGATGTATGTACCTCAGCCGATACTCAGCGAATCGTCGCAGGGCGGCGCCACGAGTCTATAAGTTACCCTTTAAGTCTCCCTCAGGCTAGGCTAAAGTGGTCATCAATTTGTCCGTTACATCCTAACGACTAACTGCTAATGAGAATCGACTTCCGGCGACATGTCAGTTCGCCAGAGTAGGCCACCATACACCAATTTGCATCAGAGAAGAGAAAACCTGTCTCGCTGAAATGTGATCCATAAATTCTACCAATTTTTGATGATGTGTTCCAGGTAAGCAGTTTTCATCAAGGGCAACCTAGCTTGCCATAGTGTCGGTAGGTTGTCCAAGTAAAACTAAGCTAGGTAAAGCGTTGTATTAATAATTCTCAAACAATAAGCGAGTCGCATTGACATCGTCGCAGGTTCGGCCTAACATAACTGAATTAAATGTAATCTGTAAGCTTCTTTAACTAATTAAATGTAATCTGTAAGCTTCTTGAACTAATCAAATGTAATCTGTAAGCTTCTTCAACTAATTAAATGATGATGCGGGCAATCACTCAATAAGGGCTTACTTTGCATATAAAAACATCATTAACACTCGAGTTGTATGTCATGCCGGAGCCGCCTCTGTCACCCCCTGCAGACCGGGGAACAAAGAATTGGCTTGCAGGCTGCAGCCCAGAGTTTCACGACGGAGTCGTAAAAGGCGACAAAAGAAGGGAAACATTTGTGCGCCGGCTTAATTATACAGAACTGGGTGGCATTATAGTCAGACACAACTACAATACTAAACTACAAAAAACAAAACAAAAAATTATGTCAGATCCATGCTTACTTGTAACCCATTGAACGTCGAAGGTTTTCGGATGTAGTCGCGAGTCGAAAATGTCATCGAATGAAAACGCTTGCTTCAAACCGTTGCCGTCTGTGCAACAATGCAAACACACAGGTGCAAGTCGCAGCATCTTATAAGTGCATTTTTATTATAGTGCAGGTTTATTGACATGATTGACAAGTCATACCTGCATCTTTGTTCTGCATCTCTATTCTACATCGCTGCAGTGTAAGTACAGCGTCATGCAACAACGAAACACTGTTCCTACAATACGACGTCTTTAATTCATGAGAACAATACTTGTATTTTCATCCCATAGCCATTGCAGCACTTCAGAAATACAAAGAACAAAAAAATACAATTTTTTTCGTTCAGCTACTTCGATCCCTTGAAACTGCCCAGGCCTAGCACTGTTGAGATTTTCACATCAAAATGAATAGATTATACTAATTATACTAGATTAGCCTAATCATGTTAGTCACGTTAGATTCAGATGACAATTCATTGAAGCAATGAGACGTTGAAGAATCAATAACATCAACGTTCACCCAGGTAGTAGGATCTGTATGAACTGCACGACGCTAGAATCTTGCTCGTTCGTTGCAGAAATAAAACGCGACGGCACGAATTGCCAAGGACGGATCCAGGTGGGGGGGGGGGGGTGAGGGAATATATCACCCCACCAGCACTAAATTATTAGTTGTCGTCCAAAAATTGTTGCTAAAACGATGGCCTCTATAACAATGCGCGGCATTAATGGGTCAAATGCTTCCAGTCCTCTCCAATGATGAGTCAAATTGTAAGTGGAATGTAGTAGTATGGTCTGTAGAAAGCGACAAACAGTAGCTACGAGACAGTAACTTAGTCGAAAAGTTCCGTCCCTACCCCCCACCCCCTCCCCTCAACCTCGACAATCGACCCTGAATCTGTCCTTTCGAATAATGGATGCGTTTTAATGGATACGTTTTTATGTCCGTCGCTGGAAAGTTAGAAAAATCTCTGAAATTGCACCTGAAGACGTTTTTGATTAGTGGGTTTCGAAGTGACAGCGTCTCCTGTCGCACGTTGTATGGTAAACCGGGACCGAATAGTTTCAAACTAGAGAGGGGGGGGAGTTCAGGTTGATCCAAAAATGGTTTTCGAGTGAGGGGATTAAATTGTAGACGAGCCATCAAGCTTGACCAGTCAGTTCCAAAAATATTGAAGAGCCGCTGGGCAGTTTGACCGTCAGTTAGAAAAAATCTGAGATACAAGGATGCCAAGAAACTTTTAAAGCAGGACAATTTGTTTATATCTTCGCAAAATTAACATTATGACAAATATTTCAGTAGTTTTTAGCTATACATACCCTTGTCGCAGTACGTTAATCTTATCAAGGGTGCCTAAGAATGGGAAGAGATCACCCTCTATATCCCTCTTCGTTTTCAAGTAACAAGATTTTTCTTCTCCTAGCCATATCGGCGCCAGCAGATCCAGCAGATCCACATGGCAGTAAGCAAGTACTCCTCCTTTCAGTTTTACATGCATTCTGGCTTGCCAGTAGCGGTTCCAGTTCTTAGTTTGGAGGGGGGGGGGTGATTTAGATTTTTCCGTGCCTAAGTGACAACGAGAAGGGGTAATCATCGAAGCTTTTTTCTTACCGCGCCCAACTCACGACCTGGGGAGGGTGGGGGGTGGGTGGTGACAGTCATATATGATTTTTTACAAGGTCCGGGGGGTGGATTGCCTTGCAAATCCTTGTGATATTGGATCAGATCGACAGGCCAGGCCGGGGAAGAAAGAATTGGCTTGCAGCTAGCTCCCCCGGGTTAATCGTCAAAGGCGAGTAAAAAGTAGGAAGCGCTTCTTTGCTCGGCCCCAAAGTACTGAATCGGACTGTATATAATAGTACTTTTACAACGCACGCTCCTTCAACTTCCAAAATCATCACCAGTCCGTCTGCACTGGGTGCGAAGGTCTTAACGCTACTTCTTCTTCGTCTTCTTAAAAAGTCTAAGGACCGCTTTTCAAGACCGTTTAACGAAGATTATTACAATTCGGTTCTGTGTAAGAGGGCCGCCACAGAACAGCTCCCCCTCTTTATTCGCTTTTTGCGACTCGCCCTGGGTGCTCTGGGCTGCAAGTCTATTCTCAGTTAACTGACTTGCTGCAAGGGGTGCAAGTCCTTACGCGGCGCAGACGCCTGCACGACTTGAGGTAGGTGCGGATGCGCTTGCGCGCGCGTGGCTCGAACTCTGGGAACTGACGGCGACAAGCCGCTAGGATCGCGTCGACCTTCTCGCGCGGCTGCTGCGAGATGGGAGCCACGCGGTCGAGGTTCTCGTCGACGAACAGCCGCACAAACATCTACACGTACACGCAAGTGAGCAAGGACACAAACATCTACACATATGCACAGGGGCGGATCCAGGATTCGTTGGTGGGGGAAGATGAATATTTATAGTTTGTACTACATTTCCCTACTACATTTCTCTTCGAGATGAACTCACGCGAAACATTTTTTGTGTCACATTAAGTCCATATCGATACAACTCTATCCCAAACCGAATTTCCAGACCATCCTTCTCTTACATTACATTTAACTTGTTATCTTCAAATTATTTTACAAGATTTTATGCAGCATCACACATACGAGTATGCACACCGCTCATTGTTACATGTGCTACTGTTTTAAGAACAGTTTTTTTTACGACAATTCTTTTTATGCTGGTGGGGGGGGATGCATCCCCCGCATCCCCCCCCCCTGGATTCGTCCTTGCATATTTAAGTGAACAAAACATCTGCACATGTACAAGTGAACAAAGGCAGAAACATCTACACATACACAAGTGAAAAGGAGCATAAACATCTAAATATACAATGATACACGTTTGAACAAGAGCACAAGCATATAGACATACAAGTGAACTAAGCAGGAGCACAAACATCTACACATGTGCAAGTGAACAAACGCATACATGTGCACAGATGAGCACAAAACAACAAGGGCACGAACATCTACAGACACACAAGTCAACTTGTTACCTATATGTGCACACACGAGAGAACTAACGCACAAACATCTAAACATTCACACAAGAAAAATCTATACACAGCAATAACCACATAAATACCTACACATACACAAGTGAACAACGCACGAACATGCACACATACAAGGAATGACGGGAGAACAAATACACAAAAGCGTGTGGACAAAGCCATGTATCAAAAAGAAAAAAGGAAAAGAAAAAATAAATAAGGGTACCGGGCCGAAACAATACGGCGTTCGCCTATCGGCGCATGCCGTAAAAATGGATAATATCACGCAAAACCGACAATGCCCAGCCCAAGCATGATACTGGACCGTGAGATGCTTTTGATATTTGCATTAGCAATAATTGCTTGTTTAGTGTTTAATGTACATGTACATCTCTGTCAAGCTGCGCGTCTTAATTCTATAACAAAGGTACATCGGTAGCGTGAGGGACCATCAGGGGGGAGGAACATTAAGCCGACACTTAATCTACTTAGCGGATGATCATGTCGATCCAGAGCTACAAGGGCTAAAGGCAGTGGCGTAGCAAGATTTTTGGGGGCCCTTGTGCAGAGCTTCGGTGGTGGGCCCCTGGAAACCCCCTTCGATTTCA
>JAQIWG010000546.1:0-32473 GCA_034695025.1 Chamaedrilus cognettii
TCTACCTGGCAAGCGCCTGGCAGGCCGGCAAATTACCTGGCAATCGGGTAATTACCTGGCAAGTGGAAACGCTGGCTGGCGGGCGTTCAAGCAGCTGCAGCCTGCTAACCGTCAAGTCCGCGGTCTGACTGGTTGTGACGTCAGCATTAGGAACAAACAGCCCATGCAGCTCAACCTATTATTGACATTAGACTATAGGCCTAACAGGCTTATGGTCATTCGCGGTCAACCCGCACTTTATCCAGAGGATAAGAATAAATTTATTGGCCAAGGATTTAGAGACCGCATAATGGCTCTAGAAGGTTTAAAACATTAATGACAGAAGGCTAACCGAAAACTGTAGGCATGTGCTATACGTAGACTACGCTGAGAGAAACTTTTTACCTTCCATATACATGTATAGGCCTATACCAATATCATCAAAACGCAAGAAAATCTTGAAAGGAATAGCCAAAATTTTAACTTAGTGGGCTTGAAAATCAAAAAAGAATGGGTTTAACGCCCCCAAACTTAAATTTAGTTATGTCAATTTCTAGCTTAAATTAATGGACGTTACTTCTATAAACTGTCGGGGCTTGAAACGCAAACATGCCCCCTGTTTATATATACGTCTTATATATTCTTACATGGGCATACAACTTCTTACTTCTGTTAATAATTGACCCGGGCCCTCAACAAATTCTAAAAAGATATTATATAGGCATTTAACATTTGAAATTAGAATACGTACAAAAGCAAAATATGTAGGCCTACATCAGCGCAAAGTTGCCAACAAAAGCGAATGACCAACTTATCTTCATCCTTCGAAGCATTCTCTTGTTTATAAATTCAATTTAGTTCTAAATTTCGCCTCAATCAAGTAGGCTAACTTGCAACAAAGGCCACGAATGGCTAGAATTAACTATAAAAATAATTCTCATCGTTCATATGAGAATTATTTTTTCCTTAATTACTCCCTTAATTGATTGCTTCTGTCCACACACACAGAATTACGAGCTCTTGCAGTAAAACGCGCAGCGACCACATAAATAAACCTTCAATTAAATCATGCAGGTTGTTAAATACATAAATATGCATAGAATCAGAAAGTATCCAATCCTGACAAAATTGTCGATTAATGAACATTCTAATAATTAAGAGTTTAATTGGTTGAAGTCTTCATGATCACATGTTGCATGTACTCCACGGTCCGTTAACTAATCAAGTCATATAAATGTTGAATAAATATCACTCTCCTCGGGTTACCTGGCTCAAACCGCGCTTGACCACTTGATCATGTGATGAGCTAGGTCAAGTGACCTGCCTAGTCACGACACCTATCTAGTCGCATGACTAGTCTAATCGTGTCATCTGTTTAGTCACATGATCTGTCTATTTACATAACCAGTCTAGTCGCGTGACCAGTCTAGTGGCGTGATCTGTCGTGTCTGTCGATAGTCACATGATCTTTCTCGTCCCGTAACCTGTCTGGTCACATGATTTTTTTAGTCGCGTGACCTGTCGAGTTGCATGATCTGTCAAATCATATGATCTGTCTTGTCATGTGATCTGTCCAGTCACATATGACCTGTTTAGCTGTGTGATCTGTCTAGTCGCTTGACCTGTCTAGTCGCGTGATCTGTCTAATCATGCAATCTGTCTTGTCACATGAGCTGTCTAGTCACATGACCTGTCTAGTCACATGGTAAGTCTGATCACGTGACCTGCCTGGTCAAATGACCTGTCAGGTCACATGACCTGTCTGGTCACGTGATCTGTCTAGTCATATGACCTTTCTAGTCACATGACCTGTCTAGTAACATGATCGGTCTGGTCACAAGACCCATCAGTTCACGTGACTCTGTATCTCAATGGCACGTCGGTAGTCCTCGATGGCGGCCTCACGCCGCCCCAGCGCGGCCCTCACGTCCGCCCTCCTCATCAGGGCCAGAGGGTCGTCGGAGGTGATGTGCAGCGCTGCGCGACAACAATACACAAGCATCGGTGCACTGTTTTGATATACAATCTCACAGTTAGACGGAGACCAGGGGCTGCATTGTGTGGACAGGGGTCCCGCAAAGCAACATGTACCATAAATTGTAGCCACACTATTATTTAATTCATAGGACCGTATGCAATACAAATGCATTGTGTTAAACAAAAATGTCAAACGGATTCATTTAATCTCTAATGTACAAATGAACTAAGCTTAATTCAAAGGGTTAAGATAGCAGACGTAGAAGCCTACGCCAAAAAGAAGAAATGATGACTTGATGTAAACTGTACTCTTCAATGAAATGAGCATTACGCGCAAAAACTCGACTCTGGTGGTGTAGTTCAACGCGGTTTTAAGGCAGAGCAGTTGCAGTAAGCATGTTTTAGATAGCGCACGTGTAACGCCAGTAACACTACGCCAGTAACGCTACGCAAGTTGTATCAGATCCAAACTTGACCTTGCCTTTCAAACGAGAAGAGTGGGAGCGAAGATATAAACCGATTAGAACCTGCGCTGTAGTCGTGCTCGGCTTGTTCGTAGCGTGCGTGCGTGGCGTGCAGGTTTGCGCGGTTGAAGTAGATGTGTGCCGAATAGGGACTCAGCTCCTGCGCGCGGCCAAAGTCTGACAGGGCACCAGCCTCGTCTTTCAACATCACCTGGCGACAACACACAACAGCAAAACATCTCTATCACATTCAACATTGGTTTTTAAAGTTTTTCTTGCATCTCATTTCCGCAAATAAAAATAATGATGCGCCAAATCAGGCCAGATATGAAGATTACTGGTACAGTAAAGATTAAGGGTGGATTCTATAGATGTACCTTAGCGCCCGGCTAAGCAAAGTTCTTGCTAAGGAACGGAATTTAACGGCAGCCCTTCACTGCCAATCGAAAAAACTTGCAATAATATATATCAGTAAAAAACAAAATAAAAATTTTAACAGAAATTAGGTTAATTTGAATTCAGGTTAAACAGAAAGTTTTTTTGCTCTAAATCTATGACGTCATCTTAATTAAAATTAAGATATTTTAAATGGTTATGGGTTATGGTTATGGGTTGCTGTTAAATTGTCTCCTAAGCTAAGGTAAAGGGAAAGGTGGGAACAAAGGAACGACTATAGAATCCACTCTAGTACTTAGCTTGCTGGCACATAAAATGGTAGCACATTTTGTACATAGTACATGTGTGTACAAGCAGCAGCTAGGTTGCAATGGCAGTTACAGGAGATAAATAAATTCCTGAAAAAAAGTTTTAGAAGTGCCTTACACTGACGCATCATTAGAGTGACAATAAGAAGTTGATCAAAATTACAGTATTAGAAAGTGAAAAAAAAACCGGTAGTAGAAACAAAAGGAAGCATGTCAGTGCAATCATAAAAAAAACTATTCAATAATGATTTTCTCATAATTTAATCAATCAACATTTAAAGAGTTGATTAAGTTGTGTAAGCAGACTGCGAAACCTTCGTAATGGCTCTATTCAGCAAGGCAGATTCATCATTTGGCTGATACTCCAGGCTTTTGTCGTAGTACGTCAACGCCTGCAGCAACAAATTCTTTCAGTTTTGCGAGATAACACTCATTAAATACAGCACAAAAAATAAACGACATCAGGTGACGGACACTATGTCCATATCATTGTTTCTGACTTGTAACATTTAACTCCGATGCTTGTTGTCGTACCAAAGTCTAAAACGCATTTGATTTGATATTGATTTAAATAGTTTATCAAGTGAATTAAATTGTAAGTGAACTTCAAGTAAGTGAAGAAATTTGGAATGCAGGAATATGAAAACCTGCAAACAGGCAGATAGCAGATATATGAATTTACTTGTTCAGGTATCAGACGCATGTCTAATTAAATACAAGAAAATATTGTCCACGCTCAGTATTTTTTAAGCCTATAATTTAGCATGTTTACATCAACGTCTAAAACATCTCTAGAATTTGAAATTTCTTGAATGGACTTTTTGGATATCCAGAATGTAAAAACGAATAGGGTTGATGAAATTCACATTGTTGTGAAAACTGCATCTGGCAAGAGCTGAGTGTGACCTACTTGTGAAAAGTGTCGTCCGTAGAAGTAGATGTTGGCTGCGTTGAAGTAGGCCAGAGAGTAATGTGGGTCAAGTTGAATGGCATGCTGATAATCCCGCATTGCATTCACCCCGTCATTCATGAACTATTGGTGGGAAAAGAAACGCTGGCTTAACATATAAAAAAAATCAGGATCTAAACTGAGATTGGTTCATAAATCATCTCAACCATCAAAAAATATCATCTGAGAAAGAATGCAAGCATAACACAGTTCGTGTAAGGCACTGAAATAAATTAGTTTTCAGATCAATTTTCACTGAAATAAGTTTTATAAGAAATTATTCATACAAATCTTTGATCACGAGCAAGCGCACAAGTGCATTTGTTCAAGTATGTTGAGCTATAATCAGGATCAAGTCTATTAGGCGTAGGGCACTTAAAAGTGAAGGGGCATCAGCGATTTTTCAGGATATATATAACTATATATATCGAGGTTAGGCATATCGAGCATACGGTGCCAGTGCCCGTAATATACGACGAAAGGATTTAGTTTCGCATTTTTTATTTGTATCGCAAACGCGTAAGCTTGATACGTATGGCGATACGCTGTATGTCTCGCAGGCGAGTCCTTTTAAAAAAAAATTTCACCGCACATCCAATCACAGTGCTCGATTCGTCAAGTCAAGGATTCGATTAAATCGGCCGCCATTACCGTTTGCACAACTAACTACTTCGATTCAACTGTTACGGCAGTCGTGTAGCCCCCGCCATGCACTGTAAGTGCAAATTGAAAGCGCCGACAAGAGACTGGACGACGGGCCAAATCAACTAGGTGATGACCCTGAACCGGGAGGAGGATGTAGAGTGATAAACTTAATTCGTCTGCGGGAGACTTGCGCCGTAGCATGAGATCGTATATAGACCGTATATAGACCGTATATAGACCGTATATAGACCGTATATAGACCGTATATAGACCATATATAGACCGCATATATACCGCATATAGACCGCATATAGACCGCATATAGACCGCATATAGACCACATATAGACCGTATATAGACCGTATATAGACCGTATATAGACCGCATATAGACCGTATATAGACAGCATATAGACCGCATATAGACCGTATATAGACCGTATATAGACCGTATATAGACCTAGCTGGCTCCCACAGAATGACATGCGTGCCTAATTACAAGAGCTTACCGCTGGTCGTGTAATTATTTTCCTGGCTATTGCACTTGCACTGCGTTAGTACAGAAAACCAAAACCCATGAAAGAACCGACAACCCTTCCCCGCCGTTATATTTTGTCAAAGAATGTATATTGTGTCATCACACGTAATGTCAACGGTAACTAGGGAGCTAGCCTAGCAACGTAGTCTACGTATCGATACATATCGTCGTGGTTCCGTGCGCGGTGCTCGGCAAATACACTGCACGATATATATATGGCCAAATCATCAGCGTATTTGCAATATATATCCTCAATATATGTTGTGGATATATATCGTCAAATTCGCTGATGCCCCTTTACCTTAAAACAAGTGATTTTTAAAAATTATACGCCTAATTTGAAAAGGGGCAGACGTAGCATTACGTGTCAAATTCAATGAACAAGGCCTATGCCGTTTTGAATATCCAGTAACGCCTGCCTTCGCATGAAAAATACTCTTGCCTACTCTTTGCGTCAACCGATCCTGCAGCCTACTCCCTTTACAAAGGCTTTGGCGTAGCATGACAACTGTTTCATATGGAGGCGTAACGGTACGACGATTTCATCAGGGCTAAACTGAACTCTGGACATAATCTAGTAAATCTATCGTAGGCCTATGGTTTGGCTTGCAGCGGACGCCGCCATTTTGGTTCATGAAATATAGGTTACGTCACGTGAAACCCAATGTTCATTGCTTTGACAGGATTAGTTAATTACTCTTCAAATCTAGCAATAAAAGTTAATTAAATAATAATATGACAGTTATTATATGAATAAATTCAACAGTTTCAGGTGAGAAATTATGGAAACAAGCAACACAAGCTAAGTCTGGGTATATGAGGTGTACCTGCATTATTGCTGATTATGCCCTTGACTTGAGCACTGCTCAGTATTAATGGTGGATAGTATGAATGTTGAGATTGAGACACAGATCCATATTTCAACACAAGTACATGCAATCCACTGCACGTATTGCTACAAGCCACCAGCGGCTATTATACTCCAAGTAGAATGATGATAAAAATGCATCAGTTGATCTAAGTCGCGAGCCAGCATCAGCAGCTGCAGCTCAATTAGGATTAGCAAACAAGGTTAGGGCCGTGATTTTTTCATCATTCTACTTGGACTTCTTCATCTTACAGCCTCAAGTAGTATTGTCCTCACACACAAGCACGTCCCAAAATAGTAGTGCGGCGCAATGAGTATCACGCTGTCAGCATGAAGTCACAAACACCAGCATACATTGCGCTCATGGCTCACCTGATGCACGACGCCTCGGTTAGTGAGCAGCTCGGCGGTACGCTGGACGTTCAACGCAGCGTTGAGGTCCTGCATCGCAGCGAACGTGTCGCCCATCTGCAGACTGACGATGGCGCGACCTTCCAGTGCCGGAACAAACTCTGACACAGCACCACGTCGGAGTCAAGACACGTTCATTTAATATTTCACGAATATATCACAGATATTGGAAAGGCAGGATTTCATATATACTCATTGATACACAGAGACAAAACGATTCTTTTTTGCTAATCATCCACAATCCACAATTTGTGACAGAAAAATAAAAAATAAAAATAAAATTCTAATTGGAGATTCAAATTTCCTCCGCTAAATATAGTCTAATACAATACCTACAATCAACAAAAGAATTTTTCGTACAACGGTCGACGAATCGTTTCTATGAACGTAGTAGGCTACGAGTCTGAGGTACCTAAATTTGCACAAATATTACTAGCTGTCAAGCAGTTTGATACGAAATTTAGGTATGGTCCATTTGTGTATCAATACTAATCATAGATACAAAAAACAAATATTAAATCAAATAGCAACTCACTAGCATTCAAACTGATGGTCGATGTGAACTGGTGCCAGGCTTTCATAAATCGCCCAGTAACCTGGAGGCACTGAGCCAGATTAACTCGAGCCGGCAGATTCTTCTGATCCATATGCAACACTTTCCCATAGTCTCGCCTAAACAAACAAAAATATTGCATCAGAAGTAAAAATTTAAATAATACTTGAATCAGAGTATATTTCAAAAAAGTATGCTATGACATTAGCTTCCTCATTTTTTTCCTGAGGATCATCTACTGGATTGCAAATTCAATTTATGCCCATTGGTTAGACCGTTTGACCTGGAGTAGGGGGGCGCCCGGGAAGGAGTGTCAGAGTTTTAATAAAAAAAAACTCTTACATGTATGTATGTATGTATATTGCACTTTTAACGCACCAAGAATATGTCATGCAAACGGAGATGGAAAAACATCGTTTGCTTGAATCGTAGGTGCGGGAGAGGTGCGACAGACTACATACAGAAAGCGGATTTGAAAAAATGAGTTTTAAGCCTGGATTTAAAGGAGAAAAGGGACTTAGAAGCATACAAGCTTACATGACATTTTGATTAAACTTCTGAGAACACAAAAGCCCAATGACGTCACAGTTCAGTAGGCTGATCATAGTTGATGAAAAAAGGATAAAAATTCACTCACATAGTTCTGAATTTGTGTAAAAAAATTCAAAGCAATTCAAAATAGCTAATTCGCTTTCAATCTTTAAAAATTCTTCAGACAAAATTTTTCAAAAATAATGTCCATAAGAAAACAATTAATATCATACTTCTATAACACTAAGTGACATGCTTACTTTACATAAATATTTACATAAATAATTGCAAATCGTTTAAAACCAAACTTTACTTACTTGGCACGCACAAAACCGACGTCATGACCAAATTCCATGAAAGCATTTCCGCGTCCAATCAGAGCGTCCGATGAGAACGGATCGAGTTGAAGCGCCGTTGTGAAACTAGCCACTGCCTCGCGCAGCAGTGCAAGTCTGAACAACACAACAAAAACACAACAATAATAATATCAGTCGAACCCTTGGCTGTAATTGTCATAAAGATCTAGAGGCTGCATGCTGCAAAAATTAAATTTGAACAAGACTCAATCAGTTAAAACTCAAATGATTCTACCTGTGATTTTTTGGCAAAGTTACGTTTGAAAAATCATTTGTAAAACTCAATAAAATTAAGGGAGTAGGACTAGACACTTTCCGTGATTCGTCAAAACAGCAACTTGATCACATTGAAAGAGGATCACTTTGACAAAAACAGGGATTAACGCTGCAGGAGGGGGGGATTTGACGTTTAAGGATGGTGTGTAGTAACAAAGACTATTACAGTCCAGCTCCGTGCGGAGAGTCACCCACAGAACCGCTCTCCACGCTTAAGTCACCTTTTACAATTCGCTCGGGGAGCTCTGGGCTACAAACTAATTCTTTGTTCCCCAGCTTGCGGGGGGCTGGCATGGGGGACGCAGCAGAAGGTGACAAGACTAGCAGGAGGCAGGTAGCCACCACACATCAGCGCTGACCTGTGGTAACACACGCCCAGTGTGTGATGAATGGCTACAGAGGCGGGATTGAGACGACTGGCCCAAAGTAGGTCATGCAGTGCATTCTGGTAGTCGGCGAGCTGCAAGTATAGAAGAGCGCGATTGATGAGAACTTTGAGCGTCAGCGCATCGTCACCAGTCAACAGTAGGACGATGCCGTAGTCTACAAGCGCCTGCATCGTACATTCACAAAGGTCAGTATGTTCACCGCCCAGTCAGAGGGAGCAGTTGCATACAAGAATCCTGCTTAGACAAACAAGTTCCAGATAAAATAACTTTTCAGAAACTCCTATTTCAAAAGCAAGGTCAGCCACATGCAGCTTCTAAAATACTAGCGTTTGAAATTCAAGCTTCTGACACACTGAAATCGAACGGGTTTTAATTTCATCTCTCTGTTGAAAGCAAGATGACGTCATAAGCGAACTCGAGTTTGAGCATTCACACGGAGCTTTTAAAATGCTTGTGTTTAAAATAAAGTGAACGTGGAGAGCAGTCGTAGCGCTCGACCCGGGGGCCCCCTATCAATGACTGACTAACAGTAGCGCAGCATAAGTCAATATCTTTGTTCGCTTCTTCTGATTTTATTTCTTTGCCGCCTGCAGTGTAGGCCTACAGTATGGAAGGCTAGGTTTTATTTGACTGCATGTGATTCACGTTTTTATCTCTAGTCCATTGCTTTTTCTTTAATTTCAAATTTAATCATTGCAGGCTCATGATGTTTTATCTATTATGTAACGTATTGCAAGTAGGATAAATGGCATTCTAAATTTATTTGTGTATTTGTGTGTATTTATTTAATTGTTCTTGCTTTTAATTGAATTTATTTTTTTTGGTACTCGATGAAGTCACTGCCTAAGATACTACATAATCTTCCAAGTGACATCTTATATTGTATGTATAGCAACTTATTTGTGACTAATTAGTTTGGCAAAAACAAAAATATATTTTCAAAAGCGTCGCCTCACTGCCGCGTTTGGGACACCAATATATCGCACTAGGTGGAGATATCAAATTCCACTTGCGCATCTACACGTATGCCTCAAGACGTGGATTATATCGTCTTCTTCAGTGTTCTGCCATATGGCAGGTCCTTGGTGTTTAAACCATCCACCCTAGCCAATCTTTGGCCCTTCTCTTCACATCCGCATATGATTCCTTCTCAAGCAGATCGTTTATCATCCCGATGCGTGGCCTTCCCGGTCCTCTCTTGCCCTCCATTCTTGCCTTCATCATATCTCTCAACAATCCCTCTCCTCTCAATACCTGTCCAATCCAGTTTATCTTTCTTCTGACCATCACTTCTATCATAGTCCTTGTTTCCTCCACTCTCCTCAACACTTCTTTATTCGTTATCTTCACTGTCCCGCTAATCTTCCCCATTGTTTTCCCTACCAACGTTTCAAATGCTTCTATTCTTCTTATATTCTCTTTCTTGAGTGCCCAAGTTTCAGCGCAGCTCTGATGCTATAGTGCGTGGAAAGTGTCAGTGTGAGATAATGTTGTTTTGCTATCACATGTTCAAATTGTCCCTGTTTGATGAAAACAGGGACAATTTGAACATGTGATAGCAAAACAACATTATCAGCAAAATAGATGTTTTTTACAACACACGCCTTCACAGAAATCTACTTTCATCCACTGACAGCATCAATGTATAATGACTTAACTTTTTTTTTAAAAGACCATTTCAAGCACTGAAACAAGACACCTTAAAAAAATGCGCAACAGACTCACAATTACATAACTCGTTTATGTGGCCTTTATGTGGAACGACCTTCTTAACGTCGTTCCTTGCGTGATGACACACTGCGCGGTTGAAGAACGCCAGATGGCAGGAGTTGTCAATGGAGATGACCGTCTTCAGGTCACGGATAGCTAGCGTGTACGACCTCATGTAATACTTCAGAGCACCTCTGTCACATGTAACCCATCAACGAATGAATCCTGTTGTCATTGAAACGAGTAATGAAAATATACAACTGTTGTCACAGTATGCATTCGATGCAATATCCTGTATGTTGTTGGTGATGTAAAGCTTGTCTTCGGGTGATGTTCTATCGCAAGGCAATTGAGGTACGGTAAAGTATCCGACTTTAACAGTACTGTCAAGTCAAGTTAACTTTTTTGGACTGACTGCAGCTGCCCTGCGAAAAAGCACTTAGGCCGTTGTCTATCTCTCGATAATTCTATTAATAGACTCCGGCCCGAGCTACTGCTGGCGAACTACCTCAGTCGCATCACAACAATACCAATCCTAGTAGTTAGTTCATTAATAGTCCATCCTCTTATCCGCGTTAGTCTAAACTGATGAATTAAACCAGTGCTACTCAAAGGGGTGGTCTGCGGACCGGCGCCAGTCCGCGGACCACCTGTCGCCAGTCTGGGAAAAACAATTTCTCTAGATGAAACATTCAAGAAAGACATTCCATACCGTCGAGCTGTGAAGCATATTTCAGTAAAAATTTAAATCCTGTTATATTTTTTAAGTTTAAATCCGTTATCATGTCTTTGAATCACATTTCATTGGACTCAAAATTATTGTCATGAAACGTTGCCGGGCCCGGGTACACTTGGAAAAAAAGATGCCAGTCAGTAAAACCAAAAAATTTGAGAAGCACTGAATTAAATGACTACATAGAAAACAATACAGACAAAATCAAAGGAAAGAACAACATTGCTTCACTGCTTAAAACGTTTCTGCACTTACTCCACTCATCAAGTTTAATCAAAGATCTCAATCTCTCCTTGTGTAGCAAAAGAAAAATGTCGACCTGTACAGATAGCCTCGAATGCTCGCTGGCTGCAGCTTGATGGCTTCGTTGCAGTTCAGTATCGCCTTGCTGTACTGACCAACCATGCCATAGTAGGCTGCGCGCGTCAAATATGCCTGAGAGAAATTAAGATTTTTCTTTCATCTCCTTGCAAACCGGAACTCACAGTAAATCAGATAAATTTATTCTCTAATTAAAGAAACAGAAACGGTGGCTGCACCACACAAAACAAGATCAAATGATGAATCTCATTCTAATCGGTAAAAGACACAATTAAGAAATAGCTCAGCACAGCTATATAAGAACTGCAAATTTGTTAGAAATGCTGATCGTATCAGTGGCAACGTCTAAGCGACTGCCATATCATACACTATACAGCGATCAGGCTAAGTATTCGGGTCATGAGGAGTGTCCCGCTAGAGATGAAACTTTCTCCTTAACTAGGAGGCCCTGCCAGCGCTGTACTTCTAAAATTCTCTCTTAATCTTCATTTCAATGCAGCATAAGTGTAAAACCACAACACATTTATCAAATATCCCTGAAGCGCAAATACAACACAAGGTAAAGTCGACCCTTAGTTATCGGTGGACACCTCTTGCAAAAGTTGCAAGCAAAATTTCCTTAATCTTTTCTTGCCGGAAAAGTTATCCCCCATAAAAGAAAATGAGCACTACCATTGGCAATATCGAAGGTGCAATACTATTTAAATTTATTTCCATCCGTGAGCAATGGAGATCCATCGCAAGACATATTTTTTGATTCAAAATATGCAGTCTCTCAATTACAATATATATATGACAGGAAAGCTTTACATAACAGAAGTTTCGCTTACTTATAAGCGAAACCAAAAAATACCAAAAGCACAAACCTGAAACAAAGTCGGCTTGAGAGCCAGAGATCGATTAACATCCAATATTCCCTTGCGATTATCCAACTTCAGCTTCGACACTCCACGCCAGTAAAACGCCTTCAACAGACACGGAGTCAAAAAGTTAGTTGATGATATATAATTTATACGATGCTATGAATCTAAATAATTATTAATATGCTATATATGATGCTATACAGAATCCAAGATGCCATCCAATAACATTATGCTCATCAGACATGTCAAAGTACAAGCGTCTCAAAGCAAAGGCAGCTACAATGAACTAAATGTACAAATATTTATGTAAATAATACCAATTGATCACTTTTAATTGATGAACGAGAAACGATAGCCATTAAGAAATAATTTATAAGTAATCGCGTTAATCTTCAATTGACACACTGCTCAGCATATTTGTGTATAAGGAACACTATTCACGGTATCTGTCACATATTGTGACACAGTATTTATTGAATATGTGGCGCAGCATTTATAAATATATGGAAGTGGGGAGTGATGTACATTTGCGTGTTTCTTGTCAGCTCTGATCGCGTCAGTGAAATCAGTCGCTGCTCGACTCAAATCAAAGAGTTCTATGTGACACATCCCCAAGAGAAAATTTGCCTCGCTGACGTCTCTCCTCTTCGGCTTTCCCTGCTCCTTCTACAAAATAGTAAAACAATTAACTACGCCGGAATAATAGTATATGCAGCCATCAAAAAGTATAGGATCGCTAAAATAAAATTGCTCAATATAATCGCAGTACATTTTGGCAGAACTACCGAGTTAAACTTAGTCGCAGAAGTCAAATCTTCATTCAATTTGTCTTCATTTGTTTGGCACAAACGCTAACAATAGGTTAGAGACACCAGTACTATTCAACAGCAGGCTCACTAAGCAGTATTTATTTACCCACCACGTGCATTGGACTACACTATAGGACTAACTTCAATCGAAACACAAGTTAACGAAACTTGCACGAAGCGTTCACTGTGGTTTATTGGACAATTATGCAATGCAATGAAAACAAGAATTGACAACAGCCACCAAAGTGGTTGTAGCTTCTAGAAGTTTGAGAACCGTGTGCACTGTGCATTATCAAAGACTACCACAATCGATGCAGTGCCTCAGGGCCAAGCAAAGAAGTGCTTCTTGCTTCTGTATATTTGATAGCCTTGTTGACTCTCCAGCGGAGCTTGAATTGCAAGCCAATGTGTTTATTTCCAGGCTATCAGCGGGTAAGAGCCATCAATGCAAAGTACGTTGGTTTAAGTGACAAACCATCATGCTGAGGGCCTGCAGGAGGCTCTCAGCCGCCGCTGTCCACTGACAAGCCTTCATGTACGTCCTGCCCAGCAGCATCAGCAGCGGCACTGTCGGCGCAGTCCGCCGCGCTGTCTCCAGGATCTCTGTCGCCTGCAGCAAACCAGTCCTACTCTTCAACTTAAACTTCTCTACTGCACTCCACCCGAATGGATGATTATTTGCAGAGCTGACGAATTTAAACCACTTTTGCCAAGGGTGCACAAAGTGACTCAAAAATCTTTGCCGCGGCCGATATTCGAACCGACGCGCTGTCGAGCCGGAACCTGAGCTCTGTGACTAATATTGGTATTCACCATTCCCTTGCGATTATCCAACTTCAGCTGCGAGTTAACCTCGAGTTGGTCAATCGGCGGATTGACTGACGTCACGCTAGGCATAGGAGATTGACAACGGTCACTCTCAACTCGCCGATTGACCAACTCGAGGTTAACTCACAATGGTGGGTACGGATATTAGATCACTCGGCCTCACAGCTTCGTCTATGTATCTCTACGTTGTATACCTCATACAGTATATGTAGCTCTACCTAGAGGTAAAGTTACATTGGGTGTTCAGCGCTAGATTTCCTGCCATGTTCCCAACACGTGTGTTCCCAGAACACTGTCATTAACACGCGTATTCGGAACACGCCAACGATGAACACGTGAAAATGGAACATTACACGCTTCCAGCCGTGTTCCCAGTAGGACGGGAATTGTTGTTTAAGGACCGTGTGCAGTAACGAAGACTATTACAGTCCGGTTCTGTGTAAGAGGGCCACCACAGAATCACAACCCCTTCTTTAGTCGCCTTTTACTACTCGCCTGGGGAGTTCTTGACAGCAAGTCTATTCTTAGTTCCCCGACTTGTTGGGGTCCCCATAAGTAGGAACATCTATGTTTGGAACATCAGTGTTCGGAACAGGCGTAAAGCATACATTAGGTGTTCAAAGTCGGATTCCGAAAAAATATCTGAGAATCCGATGTCAAAATGTTGCATTTTCAATTACATTTTGTTTGCCATATTCACTTAGGCCTAGGCCTACAATTTAAAATTTGAAGTCGCGGCAAGCCTCAAAAACTACATTGCCTAAATGGCAGATCTATGTGAAAGAAAGCACAGCGATCAATTACTACAAATAATAATATTAATATAACTGGCAGTGAATAAAATTATATTGTGTAAACGACGTTTCGTTTCCATCCCATTTTAGAGTACGGTATAAAACTGCTAACCAAGATAAATTGAAATTAGTCAACATTTTAGAGTGAGTATTGCAAAAAAATGCCATAAACACTTTTTCAACCATTCAGAAATTCCAACAAATTCTTGAATGTTACTACAATTATTCGCCAAATTTTTAAGTTTCATACACTACATTATGAATAATGACGTGTGCAGTACGTTACTTTGGTCTTGCAATATGAATTTAATTTACGATACATTTGGCATACGATTTATACCGTACTAAAGATATTTTTCAACCAATCCAGTTATGTCAAAAGCTCACAAAGTTATAAATCGCAAACAGCCCAAATCCAGTCGTATTTTTTCTCTCTCATCGATATGAAGAAACTACATTTAATCTGGTACATCCAACGAAGCTACAAAAACGTCAAATGTGATCAAATGAACATTACAGCAAATAAAAATATTTAATGCCTGCACAGGACAAGATCAACAACTGACATCTGGCAACTAAATAATCGCTACACTTGGCCGATCTGGTGCAAAGGAACTCTGAGACGTCTATTCAAATTTGGCTGAAATCAAATCAAATCAAATCACTGGGCTTATAGTCCGTTTCGGCGCCAAAAGGCGCCATCGGGGACCTGAAATGAAATCAAATTGTGACAAAATATTGCTTCCTCGTGCAGTAGAATACACAGCATCTTCAGAAAAGAAAATGCTAACGTTATAGATCCAAGCTTTTGAAGCGTGCACAGCTCAGCGCCAAAAAATTATTTTTTAATGTCATAATAAATCACAGACAAACGTCGTTTAAAAAGCAAAATGCATACTGTACAATATGGACCCAGAAACTCTGCCCAGCCAAGTATCAAGAGACAATTGCTTCAAATTTGTGATACCCATTAAATTGAACATAGAAGTAATTTGAAATACCGACCATTGGTAATCAAATCGTTCATGATATAAAGCACAAAACAGGAGAAGCCCAAATATTGACAAATAATATAATTCACTAACATCAAAAATAATCAATGTACCACAGTCTACTATTAATGAACAAATTGTCCATTAATTAACACATTGTCAGCCAAATTTAATAACGCCGTAATATATCAGCTATATCGGAATAAAGTATTCAGTTTGATCTATTGAAATTCCAGAACCAAAACATATTCCACTTGCGTTTAATGTATTATATGTTTAATGCATTAAACGACAAGAGATCCATAATAATTGGTATTTAAAAACAACACATCTGCTATATAGAAGTAGTATTACGTTAAAATCGGAAAAAATTTGAATGAATGACTCGTTAAAAAATGCTACCTACTAAAACTCATTTTTGTTCTAAATTAATTTGTCCAGTTCCAAAGTTCATTTGTAACGTCTTAAAGCGCAAAACAGTCGTAGCCAAATTTACATCGCGTGTGAACAATCAACGTCAATCACTTGTGTATAGCATGATTTCATTGCAGTGCCTCTGAATAGTTTGACAATAACGATATCTCTACCTGAACGTGAAAATTATTGGACAGCGACGCTTCACATGGTGTGACCTAATTACACAATTCAGCTAACAAGCTAACTAAAGTCTGAGTAAATATGTTCAAGCCTACATACATAAATTTTATGACAAGAAAGTGATATTGAATTGTATTGTGAAATCATGAGACAAACGTTGTCATAGAAATATGGCATCATTTGTATCATTTACTGTCATTTATGTAAAACGGTTAATATCCTTACTAAAATGCTCTAAAAATGCTAACATTTGTACTGGTATTCGAAGTTCGGTACAATAAATAACTGCCATACTCTTTTTAAAATGTGCAAGTCTTATACCAATATTACATGTGCTTACATTGAATTTACCATAATGACGGCACTTTAATGAAGAATTCATTAGATATATCATACTCCGGAAAATATGATATTTTCAACAACTAATTTCCTTTTTTTTAAACGATTAAATAAATAAAAAATTAAAACGGTGTAATTTTACCATAATGACGGCATTTTTATTAAGAATTCATGAGATTTATCACACTCTGGAAATTTTTATATTTTGAACAACTAATTATTTTGTATGCCTTAAATAAATAAATAATTTTTTTTTTGCAATCCGGATATCTAAATAACGCAAAAATCGTAAAGTAAGAAGCAACTCAAAACAGATCAGGAGTTGACCTACTTTATCGTAGTTGCCGAGGAAAGCTTGAATGGTGGCGCGCTGAACTGGGTCGTGCCCCAAGTCGCAGCCCATCTCGGCAAGATGACGCACACAGAACGTGGCGAGTTGTAAGTTACCAGTGCGCCGCACAAGCTCACCCTGCGCATCAGTAGCCCAGTAGCATGCCCAAATTGACCGTACTTAGCGGAGGAGCAAGAAATTTAGTAGGGGGGCAAACATTTCTGGGCCCTCTGCATTCTTTTTCCAATCGAGTCCACCTCACGAGCGGGGAGGAGGGAATGCTGAGAGAAATCTTTAAAGTATTTCTTAACAGTCATTGTTGTTTTTCAGTCCTTGTGTCACGATAGAAAGCAAACAGACTCCACAAATACAACTTTTTTCACTGCAGGGGGGCAAAAGTTCAATTTAAAAATGGTATGGGAGCATCTGTTTCATTCTATCCGAGCAGGGGGCATTTGCACAAAGAGCAGGGGGGTAAACAGCATACCCCAATGCTAAATTTTCTCAGAGCAGGGGGACAGAGTCCCTAGGGGGGGAAAGGCCCCCCCCCCCACTCTACGGGCCTGCGCATCAGGCTACTTTAAAATGGGAATAAGTGTCTTAGCCAATGTTCCCTCTAAGCCTACTCCCAGAGATGCTGCGAACACAAAATTGAACGTCGTGCACAAAAATGTTAGTTTGCACAAATATAATTTTGTATGGTTGCTTGTGCAAGTTAGCCTATACCTTCGCTGACTTGTCCGCAGACTTAAGCCTATTCAATGAAAAAATGAAAGAATTACAGCAAGTACTGAAGTTTCAAGTGATGTCTCATGACGCCAACTGTTACATAAGGTTTCGAAGACATCTATCCCTTCCCCCCACTTGTGAGTTCTTACACGCTGGAATTCAAGTTAAACTATGAACATGTGCACATAAAGAAAAAATCCGTAAGTGTCCAGAAAATCCTCAAATGAGTTATGAGTGACAAGACTTCAAAAGAGCGCACACACAACTTCTTCACTCACAGACATTCCAAATTGGAGTTAAGTTGTTCTTAGCCACTGCTTATACCCGTACCCACCATTGCGAGTTAACCTCGAGTTGGCTCAATCAGTGAATTGAGTGACGTCACGCTAGGCATAGGAGATTGACAACGATCACTCTCAACTCGCCAATTGACCAACTCGAGGTTAACTCGCAATGGTGGGTACGGATATTAGCATGGGCACAGTAAGTGATCCCTGGAGCAGAGGTCCTAATGAAATATGAACTTAACAATATTATAAAGAATTTAAGCAATTCTTAAGTTAAATATAAAAATTCTTTTTTTCCGTTGATTGTCATTAAAAAGACTCTGATATGATCACTTTTATGTCATTGGAAACATTTGTATCAAAAGAAGCCCTAAATAAAAGATATTTAAATAAAATACATAAATAAGTAAAATGTAATTGTTATCAAGTTTCACCAAGTGCTATTTTCAGTCACATTTCAAGAAGAAAATAATGCATTTATTACAATATAAATTTTTCTTTCTCAAAGTCGTCAAAATCAAGCCCTAACTAACCACCTGGGAAAATGCTCAAGTTTGGTCTTTACCGCCAGATGCTCTTCCTAACGTCAACCATAATAAAAATCATCGTAGACCTTAATTAGCAGCTAGCGATACTTGTGTATTTAACAACACTAATGTAGAACCTGTGGCACAAGTTTCAAAATTGATGGCGTTGGGAGTTCAACCCCGGACTTATGACTTCTTATCCCAACATCTTACCACTAGAACAAATGTGCCCTGTATTTCCGACATTCATAACAAGCCACCTACTCTCCAAGTGTACAACTGGCCGGTGCCTGGCTGGAGGTGAATGGCACGTGTTACATCCTTCAGAGCTCGCTTCCACTGAAGAACAAGAACGGCAATACGCTTGAAAAGAAAGATCAAACTGCTGGGACATCTGGATGCCAAATTGAAACATAAACACCCACATGTATGGCAATCTGGTAATGAAAATGGTATAAGATATCTTCAAAGAATATAATTTTAACTCGACAAAAGTACTATCAATGCTACAAATGATCACTTAGGTCCTCACCAAAATAACATAAAAATTGACGCATTTAAAAATGGTACTGCATTAACAAATCAATATCACCTTATAGGCTAGATTGAGAAATCACATGATCATAAGCAGTAAATAAATACACTATCAGCTAATCATGAAACAATAGAAGCAGAGAGGTATAAACTCTCTGCTATATTATTTACACATAAGAACAAATATCTCAATATAACATATTTACTAGACTCATATACAATGTACACTTGTACACTGTATTTGCGAAAAAAATTTATTGTTCAACAAGTTGTAGTTGGGCTATAATGGCACCTACCTCATTCTGTCGTTGATAAGTTTCAGCTCGACACAGAATGGCTTTCACTAGTGTTGGATCTATCTTGATGGCGCGAGTAAACTGTTCTATCGCCCTGAAGCATTAACCATTAGTATTTAATTCACAGAGCAAGATCAAGAATACTGTCATGACGCATTAATTATTGCTTCATATAAAAGTCACTCATCTCTGTCCCTTTCAAATAGAGATCATTTGTTGGATCAAATTCCTGTCTTTCAAAGCAAATTCTGATATCAAGTTATTCCCTTCAAAAAGAAAGTCATTGCTTCCTGAAAATAGCAACGCATGCCATTGTAGAGTGAGTGAAGCGGAAATGTGTAAGATTGAAGTGTTTTGGTGTCTTGGCAGTTCAAGGACCGTGTGTAGTAACTAAGACTACTACAGTCCGGTTCAATGCCTAGGCCTTGGCTTTACCAAGCAAAGAACAGCTCCCCCCTCTTCAGTCGCCTTTAACGACTCGCCCTGGGAGCTCTGGGCTGCAGGTCTATTCTTTGTTCCCCAACCTGCAAGGGCAGCTAAAGATCGATGAATTAGTTACAACCTGGCAAAAAATCATGCAACTACTGCCAAATTCACCTATAACATAAACATAAAACACACAGAATAAAAAAATAAGTATGAAATTCATTGAATAGCTTGAAACTATAATAGAAATTAATGAATTTGACTTAATCAGAGCAAATAAATAAAGGCCAAGTCAACCTCTGAGCTTGATTCAGTAGCAGCAGATAGATAAGGCCGAGGTTCAGCAGAGCTGAGGTGGCGCTTGGGTCGACCTTTAACGCTGCCTCAAAATCTGCTATCGCATTGACTGGCCTGTACAGGTCATTTCATGCTATCTAATATATCTTACATAAGATCTAAGACATAAGAAGTATAATATAAAAATAAATCTCATATATCTAATGATGCATCCATTCAAAGCAAATTGTTGGATAGAAATAAAATGTTGACAATAACGCTATTAATAACAGCGGTTGTTATAATACAGTGGTTAGAAAACAATTTCAGGCTGAGAGAGACACTTCTTTAACGACTGTTTAGTAATTGCTACTTACAGCAGTATATTATGACCTTTAAACCATTAACATTTTGATCTACCAGTTATCATCTGTTATATTTCATTATTTCTGTTTTGTGTTGCGTAATCTATATTCTTGTGTGTGTGACGTTTTCGGCTCTCGTTTGAGTGAAATAAAGATATTCAAAACAAATTCATCGATATTCATTTATACAGTTTACAAAACCTACAAAACAAACTGACATTAAGCATGAGAATACTTTCTACAAATTATCGTATTTAGCTTGACAAGTAGACCGATGATCGTGCAAATGTGCAATATATATGAGAACTTTTCTTCTCATGGGCATTGAGCTAGCTACCACACATTGTGAGTCGCTAGAATTTAAGACTCAGATGCGGAAGAAACGAGAAAGCGTTTAGAAACCTGAACCAGCCAGCTGACGACCTCAGGCAGCACATCCGCCGCACAACGCATGGATACTATTATATGTAAAACTGAACGACTGATAACAAAGAAACAAATAAACGATAAGATTTTTTTTGTAGCCCATACGAGAAGGAGGCGATGCCCCATTGCACCAGCTGATGATCGCTGGTGGTGGTTCCACTGAAGACTTGTAGGCATCGTAGGAACACTTGCGGCTGACAAATTTAAATCACCTTTGCCAAGGGTGCGCATAGTGTTTGAAAATCTTGACCGTGGCTGGGATTTGAACCGACAACTGCCGCACTTGTAATCCGAGATCACTGACCAATGACTTAGACCAATCGGCCACAATGCTTTGTCCATAAATGACGTGATTGGCCAACCTGGAGGTTTGATAGTAGAGCTTGGCTCGCTGCAGACGCGCAAGGTTGTTGTTCACTCCGGAGTCGAGCAACAGCGATACACTGAGATCCCGCAGTGCTTGCCTTGGATTGACTCTAAACGGGTTCACCCACAGACAAGCTAACTTGTACACTGCAGAAAGTTAATATTAATATATACCTTTTATTCACCATTAAGGTCGAACACAATAAAGAAATTGAAACTTAAATAAACTACAGTTAAAGTGCAAGCCAAATTGCGATGAAATTCGTAATATCAGGTGATAGAGTTCACACAGTTAACAAAATACTTATTAATAACACGTGACGCGTCGAGCACTAACGACTGCGTTGATACGTTGTAAGAAGCAGCTATATTAAAGTCAATTATTATTATTATTGATGTCAATTTTAAATCTTAGCAATCTTTATTGTAAACAGGTAAATATTTTAATATATATATATATTAATATATATTTTATATATATTATAAAACTATTATTTCTGGCATAATCTTAAAATAATGTTGAGTGAAATCTATTCACAATACCCCCACTACAACTATTGTTCGACTTCATTTAATGTCCAAGCTCAAATTATTGCATTGAAATGCTCAAGCTTTTGATGTCAAATGTACAAAGGGATTAATAGTTCAATATCATCCATAGCATACTGACGACATGAAAACAGTTTTTAGAACAAAATTGATTTTAAAAAGAAATAGTTAAATATAATATGGTAATATTTTAGGCACAAGCTGCAATCGCTATAAGCAGTTGCTCACTTGGATAGCAGACAGCCGCGTACGTAAAAAGCGCGCGCGTTGCTTGGATCGAGATGAATGACAATGGAAAAATCTCGAACAGCCTCCTCCCATTGGCTCAGCTTGGAGTAGGCGTGGCCACGCAGGAGGCGGGCCGTCACGTGACCTGGCTCCGCCTCTAACAACTCGTCTAGCTCCTCAACGACACCCGACCAGTCGCTGGACAACAACGTAGAGCAGTTTCAACTAGTCAGCATTTTTACATGTAATTCAATACAAAAGCTGATGTAAAATAATTTCCAATAAAAACTCCAAAGCCACGCTATAAATACAAACTTAAAGCTCACAAGGTTTTTAGGTGGAAATGAAGCTAGAAAGTGCAGGAAGATAAACCAAGCGTCTATAGATACTCCTGTCATCTTATAAACTGAATGGTTGCAAGATGCCAAGGATTCCACGAATCAGACGACTCAAACATAAAAATATTATATTTATTTTTTAATTGTTTTTTTAATGGTGGTTACCAGGCGTTGGTGAGGTGTTGTGCATGCTTCAGGAGCGGCGCAGTCATTGTAGGAGCAAGACGACGACAGGCGGCAAGGTCAGCCATCGCAAACTGAGTCAGACCCGACTGTGGGACAAACAGGCCACTTGAGGTATAACAACCTGACTGCAAGCCCACCACTACTTTAGGCATCGGAACAGACTGCAAGACAAACTCGCCACTTGAGGTGTAATGACTAGACTGTAAGTCAACTATCATTTGAGTCATCATGACTAGATTACAAGCCTACTATCATTTGAGTGATCATAACTAGACTGCAACCTGTCTTCGGCAGTATGATTTTATGGATTATATAATTTTCTCGCGGAACTAAGCAAATGCTTTGTAACGTGCACAGCATTTGCATAGTACTGCAACTCCGCACTATACAATGTTCGGAGTGTATTTGTACACAGAGATACAAAAAATACAAAAAGACTACAAAAAGAAACCAAAACGCAATTACAGCTACAAATGAAATACCAAACTAAAAAGACAAAAGAAAGATGCAACGCATCAAAACCCACCGTACTTGTGCAGTTTGCCAACAACAAAGGCAAAACAGGGTGGCAAAGAGGTGTCATAGAATTGTTGGATAACATAAATATAGAATAGTGAAGTATTTCTACTCGCCAGCAGCAGGTAAAAATCCATAAAATCCTGCAGGATTCAAGATTCACACATAACGAATTATTAAATAGGTGACGTCTCTAACTATATGCATAAGCTTCTCTGCGCTGTATACTACCGCGTCCCCTCGCACACATATCAATCACCTCCCCCCACTGTTGAGAGCAATATCCCACGACGACGCCACCACGGATCAATGAAGTCTTCGACCGAACAAGACATCGCTGACAATGGCGACAGCCACGAATTGACTATTTCATTTCAAATAGAAAATTTCAAACAATGTCCATATGAGATACAATAATAATCAATGTTTTAGACGTCCATTCTTATGCGCTACATGCAAGCCTGTAACGTCGTGTCCATGTTAACACAGGTTAGACGTTTACATTTGAGCTGGGTTTTTATGGCCGGATGCCCTTCCTGTCGCCAACCAGAGTAATAAACTATCCAGGACAATGATAATCAGCTAGCGACACGTGTGTGTTTAACCCCCTTGCTGAAAGGCCTGTAACGCATGGTTTCATAGTTGCAGCGCGGGGACTTGAACCCTACACCACAGCGCCCCGTGTGGTGTAGTCCATATGAGATGTTGACGTCTTTACAGAAACTCCCTCCGCCTCCATCAATTAACCTCTGCACTCTGACCTGTTCGTAGAGCAGCGCCCTCTGGTACAGCGCGTCCACGTCGCGCGGGTTCTGCTGCAGCGCCTTGCTGAGGTCAAGAACGGCGAGGTCGAGGTCCCCCGCGGCAGCACGCAGCGCCGCACGAGACTTGCGTGCGCCGACGTGCGCAGGGTTGATGCGCAGCAGTGCCGCGAGGTCCTGCAGCGCTGCGGCTGTGGGAGCAGCAGGTCAGTAATAAAATCCTAAATACGAACAAGAAAGTGCTGACTTTTGTCACTGTCAAAGTTTAAAAACTGTCAATCGAATCACAAAAGAACCTAATTTATTGCTCGGTAAGTTGTACTGCTGCCATAGCTATAGCCCACAGCATAAGCTACATGTACAATGTATATAGGCCCCATATTAAAATTTAGATCTGGAAAATAGTAATGTACGCCAGTGAAAAATACTTCTTTCATAAACAGTTTCACAGACCTGTAGGTCTAACATTTTGCGCTAGGCCTGTAGCACGTTATAGGCGTTCTCTACAACAAAGGTTACAAAGCCCAAGCGAGAGGCCTACTGCATGATCTAACGTCATCATCTTTCCAACATGCATCCAAGCTCCCCTCTCGTTCCTTTTGCTGCTGATACCCGCGCCATCTAACGATTGACGGATAAAAAATAAGTCGCCATCCAGTGTAGCAATGCGTGGGCCCGCAAGGGCACCCTGAACCCCATGCACGCCAAGGATCAGCAGGCTCGATCCTGCTCAAGAACTCTCCCTAAACACTGATTTTTTTATGCCTGCCTGCCTATTAGCCTTTGACCTCATCGATCGTGGGGGTGACATGAGCAACAGCAATCATCATCTGTCTCCATCGTTGATGGTCTTTGGATATCGTGTGGAGGTCATAATCGTCCAATCGGTTAGGTTTTTCAGCCAGGTTGTGCAAGGTCTTCCTCGCATGTTCTGCCGCGTGTACCTTCCACCGCCCCCTGTAGGGTCTTGGTTGAGAGGCCGCTAGCTCTGCTGGTGTGACCATACAGCTGCATCTTCCACCTTTTCACTGTTGATATAAGAGATTTGTGGTGTCCTATTATTTTTGTAGCTATTTCTTCTCGCACTGATTTGTTTGTGCGTGGTCTTTATATGATATTTTCAAAATTCTTCTCAGACATCGGAGTTCGAAAGCTTGCAGTTTCCTTTTGTACAGTGTATTTTTTTCTACACTGTATCTATTGTCATTGCACTGTTATCATACTTTATCCATCCAAAATCTTCTATGTTTAACTTCTTCAGGGAAGCTTGACACAAATAACTTGATTTTATGGCGATCCTTCCAATCACGCATCAGTATGGTGAAATTTCACAGATTTGAGACGTGCTGGACCTTAAATTTAACTCCTTGATGCTAGCAATACCACGTCAATAAAAAGTTCCTCATTCTAATGCGTGATCCGAAGGAACGCCAAATGCAATACATGATTTTACTTAATTTGATGGGTTTTTGAGAAAATAAATTATTGATTCTTTAGTATTTAATTTGTTGGGTAAGAATTGCAATTGTCATTCTTAGGACAGTATTTATGATGGTGCAGTTAAAAAAAACTAATTAAATGAACATTAGTTAAAATTGTAAAAAATAAATAATTTATTTTTTTCATTAAGTAAATAAAGAAATCTAGATTAATAATATCAATCATACATTATACATACTAAATAATTTAACAACCAATTCAAAATTGAAACGCTACTTAAAGACCTTTGATGGTTGTTAGCGCTTAGGAAGCGCTGACATCGCGTTTAGCTAGAATGTCAATTTTCAATGGCTCACTGATGACTGTCAACACATCTCAATTACTTTATTAAATATTAATTAGAAGACAAGCCGTGTGTGACTCACATGATGCTTACAAGCTTTACATAAACTGTCAACTTAACGTTCACTGCACACAAATTTTGCAGTCATGGAGCTCTCACGTTTGCGGTCAAGCAAGAGAAAAATGAGATGTCGATGCCAGTAAGCGTCTTGCATGCGCGGCTCCCGCTCCGTGGCCTGATTCAGGTCGTCCAAGGCCGCCTTGATCCTCCCAAGCTAACGAAACAAGCTCTGTTGATTACCGATGTAATATGAGCAGAAAAATTCTGTACACAGTTAACAAAAGAGATAAATTCACTTCAGAATGCTTCACTTCACTTCAAATTCACTTGAGATTTGTATTAAAATTGAGCAATTCGTAATGCATCACTTCTTAAATTTTCAAAATCCAATTCAAATTGATTTTAGGAGACTCCAGTAACTATGCACAAAAACAACTTTATGCTCATATACACAAGTACCTAATGAGTATTGGGGCATATACATTCCATTCACGAATTAATAGTTTCAGAAAATAACAAAAAACTATATTAAATTCATAAGTATAACCTCCTTTTCCGACATCTTATGTCAATGCCCTTGTTTTCATACAGGTTAGACGTATTGCGCCCTGATAAAGACTGCTGTAGCTGGGTTTTTACGGCCGGATGCCCTTTCTGACGTCAACCAAATAAATAATTATCTGGCACGGGGTTAGCAGTTTTTGTTCAATAAGACTGTGTGTGCTACATAACGCGCTGGGTGGAATGGAATGGATGTCACAGACGCACAGTCCTCAGCATAGCTATATATTACAATTGTCGCTATCCATGTCGTTGTCGACCCCCGTATCGTCGATTCATAAGTATGCAAATCTCTAAGCAAGCTGATGTACCTTTCTCAGTATGGCTCCACGCCGACAGAGATCGTATGCCGTTGTATCGCTCTCTATCGCTAACGTCAACTTCTTCACTTCTTCCTCAAGTAACTATTAGAAGAAAAAAACACTTACACTGTTAAAAAACTTGAGTCATTATATTTTTAATAAATCTTGCAAATAGAGTAAAATATTATCACTTCAATATAAAATCCACTCATTGTACGATATCGCAGTAAGATAAACTGTTGCAGGGATTCTCAACGTTTTCTGTTACGAGGAGGACATAGTTTTGGCACCGGTATGGAAGAGTAGAAAACACTAAGTTACAATATGCCCCATTACACCGGCAAGTTTGAAGATGAGAAGCGCTCGAACATTCTGAAAAGGATCATTAGATGACTTACTGACGAGGATTACAACTAGATCATTCGCTACTGGCTTTATATTTTTCCTCTGCTGGTTGGCGGAACACCTGGCAATTAGCTGCAGAATACTAGTGTTCCGCAGAATATAGGTCGAGAATGCTCAGTCTATTGATAATGACTGAAAGACAGTCGCAACTAAAGAATATCTTTTTATTCTCTTGATTAATATTGCTTATATAGAGTCAAAAATTAAATTAAAATAAAATAAAATAAATAGAGGTATCCCAATAAAACCATGGCGGTAGTTCATCCAGAAACTAGTAGATCCAGAAATTTAAACCCTGACAAACAGATAGCAACACAACACTATATCTGAATAGCAGAGTATGACAATTAGAGTTTGATGCAAAAAAGCCTCATACAAAAGGCCTCATACATAAGAACACTTGATTGAACACTTTAACATACTTTAACAAACTTAAACTTTAACACACTTTAACACTTTAACAATGCGTTTGAAGCTCTACAAAGCATTAGACATCGTATTTCTACACCATTTTCAAAAAGTAAAACATTAAAAAGAAAATTTAAGCAAAAATAAATGGATGTACGGTATTCTTAAAATGCAAAATTAAAACCTCAATGTCTTCCTCATCCAATATTGCATCGTCTATGCCTGGAGTCAGTTCCAGACCTTCAGCATCCGTCGAATTCCGCTCATCCGACACTTGTCTGAAAACAGAAATCAATACTCTCATTGTAGCAATAAATAGTACTGAGGTCTAACGTTCTAGTTTTCCAGAATTTTTTAGTTACGCTTGGTGCGTAATAGTGCCCGCACACCTTTTGGCCAAAACGAAGGAAGTTTACTGTGGAGTTTGTTTGAGAGAATAGGCTCTGGACAGCGAGGTGTGCGCGCTGTCGGTCAAACGAACGCCAGCCGCCGTCGTTAAGATCACTGTGACCTTAAGAAACAGAATGCTGCGTGCAGGATTCGTCGTTAAGCAATCATGACGTCATGTCTGCGCGACAGGACTGACGACTGCAGCAGTCAGCGGCTCAATGAGTTCGCTATACAGACTACTGTCCTTAACGACAAAACTTCATTTTGACCAAAAGGTGTGCGGGCACTACAAGATTGTTATTGCTGACATTCATCACATAGTTCAAAGATGTCGCAACTAAATTACAATACATTAAAAAACTTTTACTAATCAGCTTTGATCGCGATACACATTTAAATGATATGTGTATATCAGTAACAACTACCACATGTTACTAAGTACCTGTGCTCAGTTTGTGTTAAATCATTAACTGTTCCAGATCCCTCGACATGCAGGTCTGTTTCAGGCCTCGGTGAAGGGGGAAAGAGTTCGTCAAACCAGCCATTCCAGATGCTCCGCACCCACTCGCGCGCATTCTCAGCCACAAAACCACTGAAGCAATCACGTAGCAAATGGAGATGAATATTTCATTTGCCGTTATGGGGGCATAAAATATCTGGCAATAGCAGCATCCATAGAATAGCAACGCACTAAATTTGCAGACAAATTAACCCACAACACTTTACTTTTTGATGAAATACATCTTCTGAAAAGTATATTGCATAATCGATTGTTATTTATAAGTATTTTTCCTTCATCACCTTTGTATGAAAAGCAATTTAAAATGGATCTACCTGCCAAACGGCACCAATTGGGGAAGTTTCTGGATTTTGCATTAAAATGCTACGGTTTACACACTATGCGTTCACGATAGCTCGCTAAAAGTCAAAACAAAGTGAAACATAAAATACCTTTGGCCGTGCAGATACATATTGAAGTCCAACACGTGTGGAATGCTCGATCGTCTTTGTGATCTAACATGTCTGCAGATAAAAAACTATATAACAAAGCTACTAAATATCATTCTCTATTCCATCCCCATCCCCATTGACTCTCTATTTTTAGTCTTCTGCTGAATTAGCATTGTTTCAATTTGCTGAGCTTTGCAGAATCTATTACAATTTTAATTTATGTAACACACAACATGTAAGGTCTTCATTGTCGACTCAAGAAGGCCTATTAAAGCAATGACATTCATTCTTTTACATTGCATGCTATAGGCTTGCATAAATGCATAGGCTCAAGTAATAAACAATAATTAAACTACACTAAATATTATAGAAGGTTGAAAGACTTTGGGCTGGTTTTTTGAACACGCATTAAATAGTGATTCAGGATTTAGCCTATGTAAAAAGGTGGGCTAAATCCTGAACCACCATTAAATCCGTGTTGGAGAAACCAGCTACTAGTCATACGTACTGAGGAACTTTATGTTCACGCCGGACATCGTGTGCGAGCCTCGGCAATGACTCCGACCTCATTAGATACGCGCCACTAGAGGGCGCATCTGTCAACTGCTTTCTCACTTCGTCCACCTTTGAAAACCTCTTTCGTCTGCGTCCTTGAGATGATGTGGACCGCCTGAAATTATGCATCGTAATCGCAGTTTACTTACATGATGAAACTGGTCAGGCATCTATAGCATCTGAAGGTTTAATGTAGGTGATGCCATTTGCACTTCAGCAGTTCAAATTAAGCATAGAAGACTTGTTAGGAGAGAAGCTAACAAAATACAGTATAGTTCAAAATCATGAGATGCATAACGTATATGCATACACAACTATTTAGTATATGTATAAAGTATTCATACACCAAGGGGGGTCACTACATGCTGTATATCGAGGCACACATGGAGATAACGGGGGCGGGGCTTGGCCCGCGGGCCAAACTAATTACCAATCGTCAACAATTGATCAACAGGGTCATGATCCTTTCATATCCAATCACAATAATTAACAACGATTACCCATAATTAAAATCAACTTTCTTTTTTGGTAAAAAGATCCTTCTTTTTGCAGAATTGTGCAGCTAATGCATGCACGTTCTAGGCTTTAGATTTCTGTGGCATACACGTATACACAACTACTAAGACCTCTCAATGAACATATTTTGGATTATGGTTCTCATTTTCGAGTAAAACTTGCATATTGATCCACTTTCTGAAGCTTAAGGAGGCTATTTTATATTTTAAAACACTAAAAAATATCTTAATGATTACTCAGTACTGAAGAAAAATGGTAATTATTACCTACACTTGTTTCTTTAGTAACAACGCAACATAATCAAACACGATCAAAAAACAGCATTGAGGGTCGCAAAATAATAATTAAATCACAAAATTTGATCGAATAATAAATTTGCCACCAATTGATGTCGACATAACAAAGCATTAGTTTATCACTTAAATAGATCTAATCGCATAAAATAGATCTAAGCAACTGTTAAATTGCGACAAATAAATCAAACCACAATGCTATAAATATACCGTTCAATCGGAAGGATCATATGACCATTCTCAGTCTCAGCGTAACACGCAACCACGCGCGCTGCATGCTTGCGTGTTTGTTCCGCTATCAGCACAACAACAGGCAAGAGTAATGTAACAATGACGGAAACTGACAAGAAAGAGCGCTTCGATAATATTACGTGAATATTAGAGTATAATATTTACCTTTTTAATTATTGCGTGCTTACAAAATATACAGCAGACAAGAGTCAAGTGATTTATCCTTTAAAATAATATTTGTTTTCATTCTGTTTTCACAAGTGTGGCACTGAGTGGTTAAGGCATCGAACGCGAGTCCCAGAGACCAGGGTTCAAGTTCTGGCTTCAGCAGCTATTAACCCATGCGTTACAGGCCCTTCAGGAAGGCTGTTAGACACACTAGTGTCGCTAGCTGCTAACCCCATGCTAGATAATTCAATGTTCAATTGGCGTCAGGAAGGACATCCGACCGTAGAAACCCAATGCCTGCCGTCCTCATCAGGGCACAAACGTCTACACCCATGTCAAAACATGGGCATTAAAGAAAAGACAAAAAGCGGTAAGTTTTTAAGTTCATTTTTCTGTTTTCACAACCACTGACGATTTCTCGCTCACATAAGCAACAAGCGTGATAATTGCAATCGAAGATTGACGTATATGCTCTTATTCGCGATGACACAAAATTACTGTTTTTTTAAAGATTTCATTAGTGCAACCAAATATTGAAATATTGCCACAAAAGTATTCAAATTCATATTTTTATGTGACTAAATAAAATAATTGGTTTTAAAATCTGTACCCTGTTTTCTGAGAGCTTGAGCGATGCGAGACAGCGGACGACTCGTCTGAACATTCTGCAACAGCGGATAATGGATATCAATATAATAGCACAAGGCTCCATTAGATAGGAAATCAGCACAGCGCAAAATTTACAGCATAAATTCTTTATCAAAAAGGTATAAAAGAGACTAATAAAAATTTTTAAGGGGCAGAAATGCAGTAAACCATATGATGCCCACATTCAAATGCTTCATGAAATTAAGGGGGTTAAGAATGCACAACATTGTTCAATTTCAGCAAGATTAGCCATAATTGAAGATCTAATTTAGCCAATGAGATACGTATATTAACAATTATTGTTTGAATAAAACGTTTATATTAGAAATCAGTTAGCTTTTTTTAGTTTCAAGTTTTTTTTCAGAAATCGGTTTCAATTTTCTCACGCATTGCCAATATTTAAGTCTCAGAGTTCAACTATTAAATATTCAGCTAGGACACAAAGACGCACAGTAATGGCATTGGTTTAAAATGGCATCGACCTCAGACTCTGCCACGACAGTGGTGTCCCTGACATCAGAACAGGCTGACTCTCTCTGAGCAGCCATCCTAGCGTCCAGCTCCTCCTTCTGCTTCGACAACTACAGTCAGACAGTAAACAGTCACAGCAACATCTTCGCTCCAATCGTGATGAAATCGGTCACCGATTGAAGCATTTCTATGGATTGCAAATCTGTACGGGCATTGAAGAAGGAAACAGAATTGTGAGCCACACAGGCCTTACTCAGGCTTTGGTATTTTGAAGTAAGGTTACTGCCCGTGGAACATCGGCAATAAGCCATGCAATGCTGCACCTTTATGAGGCAGACAGTTATTGAAAAAAAGAGGCTTGGTGGCTTGTATAGAATGCAATTGCATATATTGCATTAATAATTAGTTATAAAAATGCGAAAACTAAAAACCAATCCGATCTAATTTTAACCTCAATCCTTATTCTGAACAGTATTCTGCCAAAAAGTAGTCAAATCGGTACACGTAGTTACACAATTCAGATGTTATACCACAGATTATGAGCCTGGCGCTACCTCGAGCATGGTGAACTGGAAGTCTTGGTAGATGAGCAAGGCGTCCTCGTCCGGGTCTAGGGCTGGCGGAGCGGAGGATGGACGTCTAGGTAGGGAATGAGAGGCACAGTCATATCACATCATATTCACATCACATCACATTCATGTGACATATATTCACATCACATTTACATCACATCACAGTCATATCACATTCACATCACATCACATTTACATCACATTCACATCACAATCAAAATTAAAACAAAAAACCAATATACCTTGGTTTAGAAAATGAAGCTTATATAGGTGTGACAGTATTGGACTAAATCTAAAAAACAATGAAGATTAAATTATCTATTGCAATTAAGGTCAAATATTTAATTATTTATTGATATCATTACTGCACAGTGATTATTTTGCAAAGTGGGT